>JAHDVE020003453.1:0-11866 GCA_022606495.2 Halesus radiatus
ATTATATTTCAGTGTTTAAATGGGTGCTAAATAAATTTCATTATAAATTTAAAAATTTTACTATTTTATTTTAATTATTAAAACTTTCCGTTCACATAAACCGTGATCACGGGTAGAAGCCTCCAACAAGATTCTTGAGGGGTTAATAAGTGTTATGCTACGCCACTGGTTCAAACAGCGGTATTATTTATGCTGACCATGTTCGCACTGGCCGAGCTGTGTCCTCCACCCACTATTTTATATCGCGCGGGATGGGAAGGGGCTCGATCACCAGCACCAGTCATACTAATGGAAAACTTATACTCAAGGGCGGTTCAGAAATAAATATATAGTGTCATATTTGAATATATTTATAACGGTTCGATAGTAAACAGAACAGCGAAGAAAAAAACCTAACCTAACCTAACCTCACCCAATATTTTATCATGTTTTGTTTTTTAAATGTTCCGTTTTATTCCGTTACCCATTATAACACAATAAATATTACACTAATGACCAGTGGCGTATAGTTCATAAAGGCTGAAAAGTTGTGCCTACCTCAAGAAAAACAACAAACCACTATGAGAAAATAAAAATGCGACAAACATTCAAGAAACACGTAATAATTTGTTCGCTCATTTATTCAATTGGCTACAACAATCAGTGGAAGCTGATAATAAAAAAAAAACACTTTTAAATATTCAATACACTATTCATATTACGTCTTGAAAAACTACATACAGCCTATCTTTGATCGTAGAATAATGCGCGCCACTGCTAATGACGTGATTTCCTACGAAATTCCTCAATAATAGAAGACTACTTTTAACATAAAATAAAGAAGAACACAAAAATGCGATGTGGGCGTGTTTTGTGATCCAAAAGTCTGGCCATATGGGCCTTAGAATTCTAATACAAAAACATTTCACTATCATTTCATTTCGATCAAATGGAATGGCAATATACAATGCAGAGGGTGTGAGACGGAGTGCTGTATGGCAATATACAATGCAAGCAGTGTGAGACGGAGCGCTGTATGGCAATATAAAATGCAGGCACTGTGAGATGGTGCGCTGTGTGGCAATATACAATGCAGACAGTGTGAGACGGATCGCTGTATGGCAATATACAATGCAGGCAGTGTGAGACGGATCGCTGTATCGCAATATACAATGCAGACAGTGTGAGACGGATCGCTGTATGGCAATATACAATGCAAGCAGTGTGAGACGGGGCGCTGTATGGCAATATACAATGCAGACAGTGTGAGACGGATCGCTGTATGGCAATATACAATGCAAGCAGTGTGAGACGGGGCGCTGTATGGTAATATACAATGCAGAGGGTGTGAGACGGAGCGCTGTATGGCAATATACAATGCAGAAGAAGCAGTGGGCGAATCGCTTTTTGTATGGCAATATACAATGCAAGCAGTGTGAGACGGTGCGCTGTATGGCAATGTACAATGCAAGCAATGATGTGAGACAGCAGGAGCGCTGTATGTGGTAATATATACGAAAATGCAAGCAGTGTGAGACGGATCGCTGTATGGCAATATACAATGCAAGCAGTGTGAGACGGAGCGCTGTATGGCAATATACAATGCAAGCAGTGTGAGACGGAGCGCTGTATGGCAATATACAATGCAGGCACTGTGAGACGGGGCGCTGTATGGTAATATACAATGCAAGCAGTGTGAGACGGATCGCTGTATGGCAATATACAATGCAAGCAGTGTGAGACGGAGCGCTGTATGGCAATATACAATGCAGGCACTGTGAGACGGTGCGCTGTATGGCAATATACAATGCAGACAGTGTGAGACGGATCGCTGTATGGCAATATACAATGCAAGCAGTGTGAGACGGAGCGCTGTATGGCAATATACAATGCAGGCAGTGTGAGACGGTGCGCTGTATGGCAATATACAATGCAAGCAGTGTGCGACGGAGCGCTGTATGGCAATATACAATGCAAGCAGTGTGAGTCGGAGCGCTTTATGGCAATATACAATGCAGGCAGTGTGAGATGGTGCGCTGTATGGCAATATACAATGCAGACAGTGTGAGACGTATCGCTGTATGGCAATATACAATGCAAGCAGTGTGAGACGGAGCGCTGTATGGCAATATACAATGCAGGCAGTGTGAGACGGTGCGCTGTATGGCAATATACAATGCAAGCAGTGTGCGACGGAGCGCTGTATGGCAATATACAATGCAAGCAGTGTGAGTCGGAGCGCTTTATGGCAATATACAATGCAGGCAGGAGATTTGGAAAGTGAGACGGAGCGCCGCATATAACATACAGAGATCGAGTTTAACAGACAGGAGACGCAGGCAAGCAGTACATAACAATAGAGACGAGATATAACATGAACGCGAAAAGAGGATCTGAGAATATTACAACGTGCTGGCGTGAGACAGCCAGGTATGATAGAGCAACAGAGACGGAGACGGGAGCGCCAGTACATAATGTGAGATTGTATGATATACAATGCAGTGTGAGATTTCCGGCGTTGCATGTACAATATAACAATGCAGGGAGATTTGAGCGGCGTACGGCGAACATACAATGCAGGCAGTGTGAGATGGTGCGCTGTATGGCAATATACAATGCAGGCAGTGTGAGATGGTGCGCTGTATGGCAATATACAATGCAGGCACTGTGAGATGGAGCGCTGAATGGCAATATACAGGGTGGCGCAAACCTACCGTTATGGTTTGAATGTTTAATAACTTTTTTAATTTATTTATATATTTTTTTTTTTATTTCAGAATTTTGTGAAGAAAACTTGGGGAATTTGAAATGGATTACTATACAACAGAACAGCGATCAACAATTTTTGAATTTTATTTAGAAAATCAAAGGTCAATTGTTTTGACGCAGCCTGCTTATCGTCGTTTTTTTTTAATGTGCGTACTGGACCTTCAGCACCAACAATTAACCGCCTGGTTGCAAATTTTCGACAACATGGTACAGTAAAACACCTTCCATGTACCGGAAGACCACGTACGGTCCACACGGAAGAAAATATCCAACGTGTTGTGGATAGTATGCAGGACAGTCAAGAAACATCAACAAGAAGACGTTCGGCACAACTGGGGCTATTGCGGAGGTCCGTTCAGAGGATTTTGGCCACATTGCACATGTTCCCGTATAAGGTTCAGCTTGTGCAAGAATTGAAGCCGATAGACTACCAACAACGGCTTGATTATGCCATTTCATTCCGACCATAACGGTAGTTTTGCGCCACCCTGTACAATGCTCACAGTGTGAGATGGAGCGCTGTATTTGTAGTATTTGAATTGGCTCTCTCAGGGCTAGTACCAAAACGTACTAAGTTAAAGGCACACCGGCTTCCATTTAAATCTGCATGGAAGGCACTTCTAGTGCGTATTCTTCATTTTATGACATTTAAATAATTACTTTTGTAATGCTTTTACCATTATTTTTTCTCTTTAATTTTTTTTTTCAACTTATGTACAGCACAAGATGCATGCGCCTAAATATAATAATTTTGCCCTACATTTGTATGATGATTGTAATTTATTGTTGTATTATATTATATTGTTGAAATAAACTCCTGCTGACAAGCTACTTGCAGTGGCTTAGCGGGTATAAGTTCCCACTGTATATAATTAATATTATACAATAAAAAAAAAATTTAAAAAAACTCACCACTGAGAATTTGTGATATTATATTCCGCGGCATCTTCAACAGGGCTTTATTATTATTTCGCTTAAATAATAAACAAATTCATGCAAAGCATATTATCATTATTGGACAATTTTAGAGCATTTTAGAATATCACCTTAAGGATGCTTAAGTCGGTGCAATGGGAAGTAATGCAAAATCTTGTGTTTTTGGTTTGAAAATTTGGTGGCCTAAATCATAGATGATTTAAGTAAATATTGCAAGTAGAACACACCTTGGCCTTTTTTTGGTGAGTCTTTTTATAAGCCTAGAAAAGATAAAGTATCAGATCTAAAAAAATGTTAAAGTGTCAAATCTCCTAATCACGAACCTCTTTTCGGATATTGTGATATTGTTCATTGTCCCAAAATAAGTTTTTTAGGATATGACCGAAAAACGTTTTAATATCTATGCGTGAGCTTTACAAAATAAAATAAAATAAGCAATTTCGTGATGTTTTTTTTTTTGCGAAAATCGAATTATGCGGCCGGTGTTAATTGTAATCGGGAATTTCAAACTTTTCGCCACCTGCATAAGGAGTGAGTGATTTCGGGTGAGTTTTAAGAAGTGGATCCCCTCTAAGATATTTTTTTTACTTTGAACCAAGAAAATTTATCTCATATGGCTAAATGGCTGCAAAACAATTTTTGAAGCGTTGATAGGGCATGGTTCAAATAAGATTTAAAAACACTGCCTTAAAGCATTGATGCTGATTTCGGGAACATCATTTAGGATTCTAAAACAGAATTTTTTTATAGTATTTCAGACTTTTTATGTTATTATGGAAGGCTTACCGAAAATAATAGGGAATGACATGTAATAATCACAATATCACCCAAATGGAATTCATTAAATATTTAATCATTGAAGAAGATAATGTTAACACATCCCAAATAAACCACGAAACCGAAAAAAACAACAGAAATTAAAAAGATTTCAGTCGCATCTGGGACTCGAACCCAAGACCTCTACCTATCCGGGGTAACCGTTTAACCAACATAGCTAATGAGACCAGTCCTATTTACGCCATGTACACCGATATTATACTTCAAGTTCATGATTGTTAATATTTCCTCCATTTTTATAAATCCCGTATTATTGGCTGCTATCCTTATGATGATTGCAATGGGTTATAGGTTCGAGTCCCAGATGCGACTGAAATCTTTTTAATTTCTGTTGTTTTTTTGGTTTCGTGGTTCATTTGGGATGTGTTAATATTATCGTCTTCAATGATTAAATATTACAATGAGGTTTACAAACTTCAATAAGTTATAAAAAATAAATTAAATATTTCTTTGTAGACTTGTAAAATAAGTTAATAGATGTCTCATATAAATAAAAATCGGGTAGGCATATCCGAGACTCTATTCCGATTGCAATTGAGTTCGGGATGAAACTTTGCAATCATCATAAGGATAGCAGCCAATAATACGGGATTTATGAAAATGGAGGATAATATTAACAAATCTCGAACTTGAAGTATGATATCGGTGTAAATGGCATAAATTGGACTGGTCTCATTGGCTAAGTTGGTTAAGCGGTTACCCCGGATAGGTAGAGGTCCTGGGTTCGAGTCCCAGATGCGACTGAAATCTTTTTAATTTCTGTTGTTTTTTAGATTTCGTGGTTCATTTGGGATGTGTTAATATTATCTTCTTCAATGATTAATTATTACAATGTGGTTTACAAACTTCAATAAGTTATAAAAAATAAATTAAAGGAATTCATTAAGGTCTTTTGATATTTTTATTAAATTTAGATTTTTGGGAGACAAGAGCAAAAAGTCGCAAAGTCATCCCAAATCAAAAGCCTAGAATTTCCTAGAAACCATATTATCTGCACCAGAATTCCAACAAATTAGGTAATCCGCATACCTGTCCAGCCACTCCCGCGCCCTTGTCGAGAGTGATGATGTTCTCTCCCTCTCCCCCCCCCCCATCCTCCACCCCCAACACAATAGGCCTGTGCAGAGTGGGAGGGAGATGGGGCATCCTCCCCGGACCGTCCATTACCAGAGACAATAAAACCAAATTGGATTGTGTCGAGAGAAAACACACAAGAGCAATCAGGAACACATGTAATGGGCAGGGAAGGTAGCTGCTGAAGTACAACATAATTCTTTTAAGAACGCAATATTATATATTTTTTATACTTCAATCCGAAGAAAAAGTAAAGGTTCGCATTGAGATGACCATAGCAGCGCCTTCATTTGGGTGAATAAACCCTTCCGTAACTAAGACGCAACACGAGGTTAAAAAACCAGATTGGTTCGTAGTTTGTTTTCTCTGTTCTTCTTCGGGGCAGAGGATGTCTGAATACTGTACCAAGCATTAACGTCAGTCACCAGGAAATTTTGCACATAGTATTATTTAAATTGCGGTATTATCATTTTTATTATTATTTCTTAAAATGTCTTTGTTTACTGTTTTCTGTGAATTTCTCGGAAAGTAATTGATTTTTTCAATGTTTTTTTCAAAGATACAAGAGTTTTAAATTTCAACTAAACATTTTAATCGTTTTCGCGTTACAGCGATCGGAATCTAGTATGTAGCATCAAAAAAACATTTTTCAATTTTTTTTTTTTATATAAATTAGTTTTAAGTTGAAATGATAGACTTTTAATCGTAAATTACATAAAAAGTTTAAGTGGTAAAAAACTATATTTTTATAATACTTTTTAGACCACAAAATGCCAGAGTCGTAAGTCCTTAATTTCTTGAAAAAATCACAAGGAAGTTTACCGTTTCTAGTTCAATCTGCTTTAGAAGTAACATACTAAATATAAGTACAGATTTAGAGACCAAAAATAGAGTAATATCAGAAATGATCAGTATCACAATTCAAATTTGAGAAGGAACCCACTTTGTAACATAGCTACGTACCAGAGTGCTGTATAATTTCATTTTATAATTTTATCTTGTTTTCTTTAATGGTTTTTACATAATCGTTATTTTTCCTCGAATAATTCTTTAATACGTATCTATTTGAGTTTAAAATGATTTCATGGTATTATCGCAGAATAAAAAAGTTAACATTAAATCATTGCGAGTATATAATATTGATTCTGTTATATGTATATTAAGCAAATAAATTAAAAATTTAAATGATTTCCCACACAATATTCCAATTCTAACTATAATTGGTTTGACACCGAAAGTAACTATTTCCAAATAAAGAAACATTAATTTGAATATTTTATTTCATTCCAAACGTTTATTTTTTTAAAATATATCTTAATCATAAAGTTCTTAAGTAGGTACCTACTCGTTTTTTCCATTTTGAAAATATTCTACCCAAAAAAATATGAATATGCAATCTGTGGATGACCAGAGTGTTATATACATGGGCTTACCTAAATAAAAGATGGTGGGTTCAATGTTTTTCATACTAATTTTAAAACGTTTTGGCAACAGTTTTACATATTGGATTTCATTCAATGTACTTTCTAAACCCCGTTGGAGTGTTTTTAGAAAATATCGAGGACAAACAAACTTACAAACTTACATTGATTTTTTATATATATAGATTTAAAAAACAAAAACAAAAAATATTAGTCACTCATCTCACTAGGACACTCCTGTGTATCAGATTCGAAGCTCATTTTAATTCTCCATTTTATAGTATAGGTCTAAAAATATTCTATATCTAAATTAATTACTGTTTATTTTCAATGAAATTTCTGAAAATCTAATAGCCAAGTCAGTTATATTTTTTTTTAGCTTACCTTTTGTGAACTAAATTGTAAATTCCACAGCGCATACTGATAAATTAAATGATAAACGTCGACAAATATTTCATAATACCGAAGGCTATATTCATTTCGTTCCTTGTTATGCGAAAACACGGTGAAAAAACATAGAAACGGTTAGCGCTTTGTACCGTTCTGAATAAAATAATTCGGGCGGCTATCAACTTCCCGTTAAAACAGATGTTCCTTATAAAAACGCGGGCTGTAAATGGCATAAAGAGTCTGCCACAAAAACCGATAAATTACGGAACATATTGGCCAGAAAATACTGGCGGGAACGTTTATTCGGTCTTGTTATCTGACCGCCGCGATAATTAAATCCATTACGTTATTTCGATATACACATTTCGGGAGGCATTTTTGGTGGTTTTCTGGGATTTTCTAAAAAACGCTTCGGGTGAATTATTTTTTTGTCTCCAATGGTGTTTTATCAACACACCAACAAATTTCTTAATGAAACTTTAATATTAAATATTAACGTTATTTGTTTCATTACGATTATTAACGTTATTTGTTTCATGACGATTTAATATTAAATATTAACGTTATTTGTTTCACGACGATTTAATATTAAATATCAACGATAACAAATTTAGTTTCATGGCGATTTAATATTAACGTTAACAAATGTTGTTTAATTACAATTTTATATAAAATATTAACGTTATTTGTTTCATGATCATTTAATATTAAATACGAACGTTAACAAATATGGTTTCATGATGATTTAATATTAAATATTAATGTAAATTTTTTTTATCGCGTCGATTTAATATTTTTTAGTTTTTTGACGATTTAATATTAAATATTAACGTTACCAAATTTGGTATCATGACAATTTAATATTAAATATTAACGTTAACAAATTTGGTTTTATGGCGGTTTAATATTAAATATTAACGTTAACAAATTTGGTTTCATGGCGGTTTAATATTAAATATTAACGTTAACAAATTTTGGTTTCATGGCGGTTTAATATTAAATATTAACGTTAACAAATTTCAAACGGTCCATAAACAAGGGTGAGAACCCCACAAAATAAATTGAAAAATAAAATGTCGTTTACCATTAACGTGTTCTCTATTTTCTCGGTATATTGTTTTGTTGTTTTGGTAAAACAGCACAATGCTTACATTTGGTAATGGATATCGTAAAGAGTCAGTTTTTATTTAAAATTTTGTATGTAATTTGACATGCAATGTGTCGGATAATCCGAACGTCGTTTTATCAATTGAAAATCTACGAAAACATTTAAAAGATTAACAAATCGACCCCTTGGAATAACAAAATTTCATCTGACAAAGTAATATCATGCGATAATGGGCTCTAGAGAAGGTTACTTTACAGCTCATTATTGCATAACGTTACCGTATCAGATGGAACCTTGTTATTCCAAAGGGTCGAAATATCATTCCCACATATCATATAAAGCCAATCTAAGCAAAATGAATAAGGTTATAAAGATACACTCAGATATTGTGCAAATTATGCACGTAGACCAAATAAATCAATAATTCTTATGTATGTTAGTTATTTATTGCCAATACTTGGAGATTACCGGTTTCGCAAATAATATAAAATTTCAAACGTTATTTCCCCGGAAATAATTTGGGACCCACTGACATCAGAATTAATAGACTAATAGATTTGCCCTAAGTACGATTTCATTGTGGCACCAGCTTTGGTTCACTACCGTCTTACCGTCAGATTTGGACTGCGGTAAGCAAATTATGAAATATTTATGAAAATGGTCAAACTAAATACTACAACACAATACATATTCGGTTTTTATAAACAAGCCGAATCTTTTTACTCAGTTGCTGTTTTACTTAAATCGCCCCCCCCCCCCCGCCCTTTTTACTTTTTTTTCTTCCCCTTGAGTGTTGGGGAATCTCTAGGTATTATTTGCTTTGTCGTGGGACCTACATGTAATTTGCGACAAAATTCCACAACATCCTTCCCCCAGATATAAAACAATTAGAAAAAGTTTTGTCAGTACAAGTCAAGAATAAAAGAATGACTTAAAGAGGTCAATGAAACAACATTAAAAATCATACTAAAAACGACATAGAAGACGCACCTAATTACATAACATCAAAATAAATAACAGTAGTCCGCCTCAGCACAGTACCCCCTAGTGAGGAGGACAAAGAAAAACACAAAAAATTAAAAATAGTTTGCAATATATAATAATTAATATATGTACCCATTTTGTATCTCCAACTTTATTCTCCAAACTCTTTTATACTTGCACCGTTTTTATATTTCACCTGTTTACTTATATAGTCGTTAACAATAAAACAAATACTGATTGGAATACTTAAAAATACTACGAGAACAAGGCATATTGTTGAAGTTCATTGAACTTTGCAAGTAGTACTATGATGTACATGTGAGTCACACCAATTAGATCCCAAGTACGTATCTATTAAAGTTGTGACGCTAAAATGCTTGCACAAAGGGTTGAAACGTACATATTCAAAGGGAAGTTAGCAGGAATAGGTTCCGCAGGAGCAAGTACGTATTACTTACCCCTCCCCCCGAATGAGAACGTTCATTGGCGCAACTACTAGGTAAGTAGGCACCTACCGCAAAGCTTTTACGTTTCTCGTCGTCTTCTTGTGATTTTCATTATGAACGAATCGCTACTTGTAAACGAATCATCAAATCTATTACCGAGTAATTAAATGCTACTTATATCGGACGTCGAAATCATAATACGTATTTAGGAGAATGGCAGAAATGCTTCTAGGTAATCACATGCAAAAAGTGCATCACCATATCAAGGTGACGTATTTCTTCAATTTAGATGACGCACTTAATGACGTCAATGGCAGTTGTTGACGTCACTATTTCTGGGACATACACCAGTGACGTTCACTAAATTATCAAAAACGTCATAACTGACGTGTTTCTACCAATTTAAATGACGTCAATCACTGTGAACACAAGTCAATTGTTTCATTGAGAAAAATCATATAAATAGAGAAGTTATTTTTTTTTTTCGAAGGAAGCAAACACTTTGGGGTGTGACATTATATATTAAATGAAAAACACAATTTGGTGTTTTACAAATTGTGTTTTTCATTTAATATAGAAGTTATTTTAATAAACGACCATTATGAAAAAGTTATTCGGCCCTTATTGACCTATATTTTATACCTCTACAAAACTCTTGCTGACAGATTAAGGTGTCGATGTATACCGATGTTCCCTCCGAAATACAGTATTTGTATGTTCCGTACACTACTTTTGCAAACAAAAAATTGTCTACTCCGGTATAGGAAAAATCGTTCCTTACTCCAGAGACATCTATATTCTGACGTTATCGGAAGGAGGACAATATTTATTATATAATATACGCCCTATACATTATGTCGAAAACCCATTTCATTGAGATTGTGATGAATGAACGCGGTTGGTGGTAACAAAAAAAACAACCATAGAAGCTATGCTAGCAGTCTACAATGGAGTGCTAATTCAAACCCAGTGAGGCATAGAACTGGCAGAGGAAGAATGAAAGTCGACTGAATGCTGTAGAAATGAGATCTCGTAGGTGAATGTATGGTAAAACCATGTATGATCGTGTGAAAATGTTGAGATTCGCAAAGAATGCTAGGCTGATATAGGCATAATGCGTATGATTAAAAAAGGGACACTTGGATGGTTTGGACATGTAGAGCAAATGAACGAAGAAAGAAGTATAGGGAGAATATATGACATAAAATACATAAAAAAATATTTTATAGGAAGACGTCTAGATTAATATGTTATTTTGTAATTAGAAAGGGACATCAAGAATATGAGTACGAATTTTAAATTGTGAACCTGTAAAATAATATATTAAATTATATGTAAAATTTCAAACCGATAGTGGTTCGAACTAGTTTGGAACACCCGCCCGCATTCCCCGTTTACCCCGGAGTCATCCTACGATACAGTACACCACTGAACAAGCAAAAATCTCTTTAATATTTCATACTGTTATAAAAATAAAAACGTTTTTTTAATTTAATCCACTTCAATTTAAAATTGTCTTTATTTTACTCCTTATTTTTATTTTCTTTTATTATACGCCCATCTGGGCTTACACATAGATTTTAGAATATAACATAAAGAGCTACCAATAATTATTTATACATAGATTTAAAACCATTAATAACGAACTCTTTTTTTAAAACGTTAAACAGTTATATAAAATAGAAAACTAAAACAATATTATAACACAAATCATTAAAGCTATACTATCCAAGCTACAATACTTAATTGTAGGAATAATTTTATTTCTACAATAAATTATAATAGAATTCCACCTAGAATTAGAAGTTCTAAAAACAGAAAAAAAAAATTTGAAAAGCGTACTTCCATTTAGCAAAACAATTAGTCTTTTATTTGAATTCAATGTTGAATGTTCTTAATTTTTCCTTGTTCTTGCAATACCA
>JAHDVE020003454.1:0-36199 GCA_022606495.2 Halesus radiatus
ATAGTCATTAAAAGAATAGGAAAAAAACTAGCCGGCAAACCTGATCTCACCTAACTCAATATCTGTAAATATATTAAATTAATTTTAAAAATACTTAATATGTATTTACATATATACATACATAGGTTAGATTTGGTTTTCAGGCTAGTATTTTTTTTGTACTTTTAATGACTTTATATCACATTTAAAAATTGTTCTGATTCATACGTGTGTTGATTTATTTGATCACTGATAAAACAACATAGGTGCTACACGGTATTCGTTAAATAATAAAACACAAAGATTATGCAAACATTTCACACCCACCCCGTAATGGACGAAAATACCCATCTAGAGGTTCTTTCTATTTATTCTACAAACAAAAACTTGTTATCGAATTATTTCTCATTAAAAAGGAAATAGACTCTTCTCTTCGGTACCCCAATAAACATTTTAAAATTTACCTTCAAAATTGGTTGTATTTTACGTAACGCCTCCCACAAACTAAGCAACTATTATTTCTGTCCAATAGAGGGTTAAAATGAGTAAACATTTTTAATTCTGTATTACATAAACTCATAAATAACATCAAAACATTTGACTTTTGACACGGCCTACCAACGAAACGAGCTTTGTGGAACCCAACTTTGACTGTCCCCGGTTATATATGACAAAAGGATTTCCCACGGAGACTTCGCTTTCGTTGCAAGCTTAAAGCTCTTTATCTAGAGCCACCTAAATACTTTATACAGTCTTTCGTCTGCCCTAAGTCCGCCAAAGGTTGACGCGCGAACAAAAGCTACGGTGTTTAATTTTGAAAGAAATAAAAAAGGGTTTTTTTCTAATTTTAAACATGACTGCGTGGTTTACAATATACTACAATTAAATTAAATTGTATTATTGACGTTGAAAAAAATATTTGTTTTACTCGAATGTCGTAAAAATCAATCGAAATAGATAACAAATATATATATATATTTTTTAATTTATGAAGATTATTGATTAACACCAATAATCTAAAATATATTTGTGGAGTGCGAGGCTAGGATTAAAAAAATATATCACTTTTTATTCTGTTTCGCAAGTGCTTCACTTGGATAATATATGAGTATTAAATTTATGTTAAGTGACGAGCCTTATTTTTTTTTTTGATTAAATGTTTTGTAATGAAAATTATTGAACTATTTCTTCCTTTTAATTATTTTCGGTGTAAACGTTGAAACATATCTTCTGCGAAGGCATTATAATTCAATCTATTAAAAGTTTTTCTATTCAGATGTCAAATCCGAGTTCCAAATGTAGGCAGGAAGTCGCTACCACCTTTCATCACCCGTACTAACTTTGTAACAAGCTCACAAGAGAATCTTGCTACGAATTCAGTCTCGCTATTTTACGAATCCGTTACAGGTGTCGTAGAGTTTATACGGTGATTAATTTATTTTCGTGTTATTGTATTTTATTTTATTATTAATTTTTTATTTAAATGCCCATAGTACTTTTGCACATCTTTTTAAAATCACATGAAATAATGCACAAAACTTTAAATAAGAATAAACTGCACCAAAGCTACAGAGGAATATAAAGGAAGAGAAAAAATAAATAATTCAATATCCACAAAGGCAATGTTATTATTAGTAACGAATAAATAAATAACGTACAAAGTTGTAGTTAACAATAATTATAAACTAGGTAGAAATAATTCCTTCATATTTTAAGCAATAGTCTATACATAAGTTAAGATTATTGTCAAATACATCCATATCATCTAAGTATTTGTTTCCATGTATCGTTCTATATAAACATTTATTGGCTGATGTATTGCCCATCTCACTAGGTGTGAAACGCTTGTGTTGAGATGGCAATTCACAGAGGTGGTTGTTCAAGTAGGTATTACATTTACATTTAGAGAATGAGCAAAATGAAGCCTTATTTATAAATATCCACAATAAATCTATTTTCGTAATTATAACTCTTTTCAAAAATGTGGAAAAATATAATAATAACAATAATTTATTGATTCAGAGCACAAAACCTAAAAAAATACGAACATCAGTATTTAGTATATATACGAGTATACTATACTTCGACAATTGAATTAATTAACAATTTTTTTACGAAAAGCCGAAAAGGGTGGATTTATCAGGGGATACTAAATGAAAAAATTACAAACTTCCCTTTTGTTTGAAACTGAATGACTTGTAATATTGTAGTACCTAAGCACATTCAGAAATATGGGAAAAAATTCGAAAAATAAACGACATACCATAGAAGGAGCTGATTTTTCCACGACGGTGCAAAATTTTCCTGATATTTGTCCCTTGGTATCTTGTATACACATAGAACGCATACAAGTTTCAAAATTATTGTATTAATGTCCACCTCAAAAACAATAATGACTTGACTGAATCCGATAAAGCCAAAAATCATTGTCCTTGACTATTACTCAAGTCACCTTATTAAATTTCTCCCCTTCCCCTTCCCTTTCTGATGTGACTTAACCTTCAGAACAACCCTTGATAATAACACGAATAATACTCGGTTAAATTTAATAGTACTATTTTTTTTCCAAATATCACCTAAGAAACGCTTTAAGTAGGTTGAAATAAGATAGTTAAATTACCTTATACTTTAATTAAATGAGACGTAATAAAATACATGTATTTTCAAATGTCGCGAGCTGTGAAATGTTAAGATTTGTGGTATTCTAGAGTGATAGACTGTCGAGAATGATCACTTTAAAAGATGAAGAAGGTCGTATTTAATTAATAGTATGAACAGAAAACATTTTATTACGAAAACGAAATAACGTAGGTAGATAAAAAATATAAATGCATCAATCTGATAGTTACGCAGATTATGGAAGTACTTGAAATAAACCTGAATGGTTCGATGACAATCTATCATCATGAAATACAGATAATTCTTATGCTATTCCATCCACCATTCAAGAAAATGTATCTGAAAAGTTTAATTAATAATTCACCACACAAATATACTAACGATATAACTTGCAACACAATCAAAATACAAACATAAAATACCTTGGAAAAATAATTGTCCACAAAACAAAATGGAAAGACCACATAAACCTTATTTTAGATCGAATACGAAAGCTTACCCAAGTTTTCTTCGACTTTCGAAACGTTATTGATAAAAACACCATTAAAATGACATACTTCGAATTAGTACAATCACTCCTACAGTACATAATTGTTGCGTAAGAAGGGGCTAGTAAATTGTACTTGTACTTAAAATCCTTATAACTTCCTCACTCAAGAAATATTTCTAGAATTTAATGTATCTTCAGTGACAATTTTATATAAACAGAATGCAACAGTCATCCAAATCCACAAAGAACACTTCATAAAAAATCACAATTATTTCATTCACTTAGCGACCGTTTTAAAACAAAGGGACTAATATCCATCCCAATGTTGAAAACTACAACGACTCAACATCATTATTATTATCTAGGTGCGAGATGGTACAATACGAACGGCTGCGCTGTCTGTTTCATACATAATTTGAGGCCAAAATACTCATCCAAACTGAATGACATATTTTTTTAAATTAAAGGTTTAGTAAATATCTAATACTTATGAGAAGTATTTTATTTCTTTATTAATCAGGAATATATATACGAATACTAATTCCTGATCATGAAAGCATCGCTTTCGAAACAAGTTGATATCAGTGTATATTTTTAAAGTGGTGAATACTAAGTATATTTTTTAATTCATTTATTAATAATGACGCCACAAAGTGAACACCAATCGTTGGAATATAAATTTGGGGTAAATAATTTAAAATATCTACCCGAAAAAAAGTAAAATGTATTTTATATATAATAATATTTACAAGAGTTATTATATATACTCGTAAATATATATACATATAGGTATAGAAAACAATGGACTGACACAAGATTTATTACAACAATATGAAACAGAATAAAATATTAGAGGGAGGCAAACATTGAAAATTATAATATTAGAGGGGGCAACAATTGAAAAGTATAATATTAGAAGGAGGCAACAATTGAAAAGTGACATTGGGGGAGGCAACAATTAAAAAAGTATAATATTAGAGGAAGGTAACAATTGAAAAGTATAATTTTAGAGGGAGGTAATAATTGAAAGTATAATACTAGAGGGAGGCAACAATTAAAAAGTATAATATTGGAGGGAGGTAACAATTAAAACGTATAATATTAGAAGAAGGTAACAATTGAAAAGTATAATATTAGAGGGTGGCAATAATTGAAAAGTATAATACTAGAGGGAGGCAACAATTAAAAAAGTATAATATTAGAGGAAGGTAACAATTGAAAAGTATAATTTTAGAGGGAGGCAATAATTGAAAGTATAATACTAGAGGGAGGCAACAATTAAAAAGTATAATATTGGAGGGAGGTAACAATTAAAACGTATAATATTAGAAGAAGGTAACAATTGAAAAGTATAATATTAGAGGGTGGCAATAATTGAAAAGTATAATACTAGAGGGAGGCAACAATTAAAAAAGTATAATATTAGAGGAAGGTAACAATTGAAAAGTATAATTTTAGAGGGAGGCAATAATTGAAAGTATAATACTAGAGGGAGGCAACAATTAAAAAGTATAATATTGGAGGGAGGTAACAATTAAAAAGTATAATATTAGAAGAAGGTAATAATTGAAAAGTATAATATTAGAGGGTGGCAATAATTCAAAAGTATAATACTAGAGGGAAGCAACAATTAAAAAGTATAATATTGGAGGGAGGTAACAATTAAAAAGTATAATATTAGAAGAAGGTAACAATTGAAAAGTATAATATTAGAGGGTAGCAATAATTCAAAAGTATAATACTAGAGGGAGGCAACAATTAAAAAGTATAATATTAGAGGAAGGTAACAATTGAAAAGTATAATATTAGAGGAAGGTAACAATTGAAAAGTATAATTTTAGAGGGAGGCAATAATTGAAAGCATAATACTAGAGGGAGGCAACAATTAAAAAGTATAATATTAGAGGGTGGCAATAATTGAAATGTACAATTTGTTTCCCTCTAATATTTTCTTCTCTTTTCTCTCTTTTTTTGTAATATATCCTGTCTCACTCTATGGTTTTCTGTTCCTGTATATATATACGATAAATTTGTATTCTTTTTTAGTTATCATATTTCCCCCTTACGAAGCTTCATTAAAGCGAAGCCGGTTGAGGTAAAAATACAATAAATTCGAGGTTTATAACAAAGCGTTTGTTTTATTGAACAATTATTATCATTTCTTCAAACGATTGGTAGCTTTGTGGCGACATTATTAATTAAATAATTAAAAGTCTACTTTTTTTACACCACTTTTATAAAAATTAATAAATATCTCTACATGTTTCGATAGCAATGCTATCATATTCTTATATTTTGTATATTCTTAAATTATTGTTTTAATTTGTTTCATTTGTCTATACTTGATTATTGTTTTTGTGTTTAATTCGTAGAACTCCATTTAATTTTTTTTAAATTTAATGTAAATCAAATTTAATAACGTTATTATTAAGTTATGCAAATATTTTTAGTTGTTATTATTGTGACAGCTGTTTCGGCGTTTAAGGCCATTTTCAAACTGTCAAAAAGTGTATACTTGAAATTATTTTTTAGAATTCATATATTCCTGAGGATGATAGCTTTACTATCGAAACATGTAGAGATATTTATTTATTTTTATAAAAGTGGTGTAAACAAAGTACACTTTTAATTATTTAATTATTATCACTCCTTATTTATTTTGATCTACCTCGCCTTTTCATAATGTTACAATTTTAACACGCTGTAATCTTACCTTATCTACACATTATTCTATCACTCTTTACCCAGATAGGAACTTACCACACTTTTTCCCCCCGATAAATGTTTCCCCACATTAATATTTTCAAACAAAATATGTAACAACACAATATTAAATTAAATTAATAATTAATAAATATTTGACAAGTCAAAGCAATTTTCACCAATAAAATGTAGACATAATTTGTCTCGACGCCATCTATTGAGGGATTTAGCCGTTACAAGCCTTTCTCATACTAATAAAGTTGGTTGTTTACAGGTGAAATATAATAAAAACAGTAATTATTGAATGAAACACTAGTATATATTGATTAACTTGGCGGGTTTGCGATAAGCCGACGTAGTTCAACGGTAGAGCATCTGACCGGCAATCAGAAGGGTGCAGGTTCGAGTCCTGTCGGCGACATTTATCTTTGCTCGGAAAGGTTTTTTTCAATTTGATGAGTGTTTCAGGCTAATAATTATTGTTTATAAAAATAATTGTTACCCTTTGCGCTATGCACAAAAATCTTGTCTTAAAAACTTTAGTTTATCAATTAATTAACAATATTAAACATTATTTTCGAATATCAATTAAGTATTTCTCGCTTATTTCGTATTTGTGTAAAGATTTAAGTCATCATTTCGTATTGTACGAAATAAATTCTAAACAGGTAGTTTTTGTTGTAGGTAATATGCGAGCTAGAACAATAATTGTTGTGAACCTGTCGAAATGAAACTGAAATACAGAGAAATGGTTAATAATTCTGATTAATTGCTTTGATTTAATGGAGACCCCTCTCAAGGTCCACGTTAAAAAAAGTTTTTATCTTTAATTATGTAAACATTAAACACTAATGGGAGACTTGTATCAAAATTATTTAGTCATTTTACTTCAAACAAAAGCTATTCCGACAGCAAAAAGGGAAATTTAATAGAAAATTAGATTGCAAAACGGTGTTATAAATCATGCCATGCTATAAATTTTTATGATTTCCAATTCGTGGAATTGTTGGAACGGTGGAGTAAAAACATTGAACCATGTACTAAGAAGTTATTGTCAAATGGATTTTATATCACCTTCACCGAGCTAAGGGTATAAATAACAAAATAAATTGTGATATGTTGTACACGAGAACAATCATTACTAATTAAAAAATAAAAAAAATGATAACGCTGCTACAGGCAAACTATGCACGCCGATAGTAGTTCAATTTGGTTCGAAATAGTTTAGAACACCCGCCCGAATTCCCCCTTTATCACCGCAGTAGCCCTATAATACGTTACATCACTACACAAGTGAAAATCTCTTTAAAATTATTCAACTACACTTTCATCGATACACAGCTCCTTATTTCTTCATATTCGTAGATCGTTTCACACAAATATATATATATTTACTTCCATTCTTGAATGGATTGTAGAATTCGATTCCTTCAATTATTCACTGTTTTTCTGAGTTTTCCCTAACTCCTAGTTCCTACATTCAATGTCTTTATACTTCTTACATACACAGTTTTTTTTAATTAGTAAAATTAGTTTCCTGACATGCCAGGTAATAAATAACCTTTTTAGTAACTGCAATTTGTTCCGAAAAGTGATTTAGTTTTTAGCTGCTGTGAATTTCACTCTCAGTGAACTCGATCCAGTCTCAGTGATCACGACTGCCAACGTGTTATTTACGTTTTGTAGTGGTATTAATCAAAAACTATAGGTGGATAACTTCTACCGGTTCAGTCAAATGGGGCATTGTCAAAATTTCAAACAAATTAAAATATTTATTTAAGTAACAACAACTTCAATCAGTATAACTTTTCAATTATTTTTGTTAGCTTTGCACCTGTGGATAAAATAATGTTTCATCTCGGTATATACGAATATGTATATATATAAGAGACTGGTTTTATTCCGAGCTCGGTAAAATATTGCACACTTGTCCTTAGAAACAAGAGGAAGGTCACTGTCTAAACGAGATTTCGAAAAACACCCCCTTCGCCATTTTCCACCCCATAAAGCGGAATTTTGGTACTTGATGAATTTTCGCATACTTGATTTTCAAAATAAAAAGAAATCTACCGTGTCATCACAACCTCAAAACTTTCCTCCAAACCATTAATAATCCCGAGCAACGCCGAATACAGCTAGTATGTATATATATAGAAGAGTGCGGTGTATGTTTATTTTGTTTTCAAACCTACAGTTTTATTCCGAACTCGATGAAATTTTACACACTTGATCTTCAAAACAAGAGAAAGGTCGCTGTCTATACTAGATTTCGAAAAACCACCCCCATTCCCCTTTCCCAACACTTTTTGCTATTTCTTGACGAAAATTTGCACACTTGACGTTCAACAAAATAAAAGGAAAATACTTGTGGTAGGGGTAGGAGTAGAGGTAATACATCAGTACCTCAAAACTTTACTCCAAACCATTTGTAGCCCCGGGCAATGTCGGATTCTTCAGCTAGTTACTAAATAATAACGAATCACTTTGTTTTAGCCACTATTTTAATAATAAATTTCAAGAAGTTTCAGATCTAATAGTTCCTTCATTAGAACACAAAGTATAATAAAATATAAATGATTTATTGTTTTTATTTTAAAATGGTGCCAGAAAGTTATTTTGCAATTATTGAAGAAGCAAATAATTTCTATTCATTCATTGCTATTTTAATAGAATAATTAATATTTTAGTAATTTCAATCAAAGGTGCGATGACTATATTCGGAGATGTGAGTTATTATTGTTCCTTTGAATGATTTAAGTAACTTCTTCATGGGTGATTTTCTGTTTTTAGTTTTGTGACTTCCGTTTCTAAAACACAACTTGACGCGTTAAAATAATATTTAAATAAAAAATACTATAGGAGAAATTACCTTCATTTTGCATTATACGGCTTAAGAATTTTTAGTAAAGATATTATTAATAAGATATCCGAAAATGTTTAAATATTATTAACAATTTTTATTACTACTTGTTATTCAATTGACCTCTTAATATCGTATTATTATCGACCCTTAACTCTATTAAAAATGTAAATTTTCCTCTTCTAGAGCTCATCGAACGGATTAACTAAATTCATCTAAGTTAAATTAGAATTTTACGCGAGTTAAGAAAGGGTAGCTAATGAAATTCTTATTAAATTTAAGTGAGGAAATATCGATGTCGATAAAGGTTTTGACTTTTCGTCTATATCGTTATAATAAATATTAAACCTTAAATTACCTTCAATAATCAGGAAACGATACGACAGTAACTTTGAAACTTTGTCATTTCCTTCGAAGACGTGATGGCATTGGAAAAACCTACAAATAGACTTTAATTTATCATCACTCATTGTCACTATAGATCTTATTTTAATGTACTACGCGTCAGTGGATTCGCAACAGTTGTAATGCATTTGAAAGGCGAAACAGCTATAACATTACATACGGCACCCTTGAGGTGATTTCTCACAAAAACGGCGCTATACAAATTATCCAATTATTATTATTATCATTGTGACATTAACCTTAGAGCCAAAAAGTTAGTTACGTTGCACAAAAGTGTTTTGATTTTTATTTCGACATATACGACATATACGACATATATGACATATACGACATATACGAAATATATGACATATACGACATATACGACATATACGACATATACGACATATACGACATATTCGACATAAACGATATATACGACATATACGACATATACGACATATGCGACATATACGACATATACGACATATACGACATATATGACATATACGACATATACGACATATGCGACATATGCGACATATACGACATATACGACATATACGACATAAACGATATATACGACATATACGACATATACGACATATACGACGAATACGACGTATACAACAGTTCAATATTTTTTCCTACAAAACTTTATGTTTTAAAAATAAGATTTTATAATATTCTATCGGTTTATTTTGAGAGTTTAACTAACGTCTATTTGTTGTTGGGGTATCTACTCGTATGTTGTAGAAGTAAGCTAAAATTTTCCTTGCTTTTGCTGAAATTTATCAAATATTTTTTTCCTGAGGAGATAGACAATTTCATTGGCCTTTCTCCCAGCGTAGACATCGGAACGTTTTACATAAATTGGCGTCACCAGAGTACCTCCAAATAGGTACAGATCACACTTCTAGAGATTTTCTTTTCAGGGCATAAAATAATACTGTAAACAAATATATAAATGAGGTTGCCTCCTAATTTTTATTTTATTTTGTTATATTATATTTATAGATTTAATAACGATGGAAAGATTAGTTTTTTCCTTATTTCAAAAATGGAGATTCATGAGCTTTCAAAGTGGACTTGGTTAAAACAACTGCTCGAAATATCCGTGACGTCACGAGAAACAATTTAGTACAAATCACAATTCGAATAACAGTACCGCATACTGCCGCACCAGTCATTTTACAAAACGTGACGTCACAGGCTTATCGGCCGGCGGCGAGATTCTCCTAAAATACCGACATTTTGACGGCTTATAATCTTCGATAATATTCTTTATTTTCCAAAAATTCTTAAAGTTCTGTCCTTAGCATGCTCTAATTAATTGCAACTGCCACTTTGATCGCCTTTCTGTGAACATAGAATAGGCATTATAAAAAAGTTCCAAAAAGAACACGGTGGTCCGGTAAATTTGCAAGCCATTTTGCATGTATGTTACGGCACAATACGTAACAGCCTTTCTGTTCACGGTATATAAAAGCATAGTCGAGTGGACGTTTATTGTTTGCTGTAGTTTACACGATGCGACATGCTAGAAATAAGTGTTTGGTTAGCGACGTGAAACGGCGCAAACAAACCATGCGCTGCTATGATTCTCCGAATACCGTTTGCTAGTAGGGAAAACAACTGAACTTGCTCGTCTACGGTCTAGAAAATGACAAAAAAAGACTACATTAATTTAATCATAATACGATTAAAGAATTTTATTATCCTTAGACATTTCATTAAAAAGACTCGGTGGAATATCTGAACACATACGAGTAGCAACTACAAGAATACAACAAAAATGTCACTGTTGTGTCGTTTTCTTATTTTTTAATACCAGACAATCAGGCTGTTTTTTTTCGAATCAATGAATATTGTACCCATATTTCCATGGCCCAGTGCAACAAGTCAGAAAAAATCATAAATACGGGTATCAAACTATTCGCCAAAGGGGGCAAACAATTTTTCCCACCTTCCTCTTCCCCTTCTCCTTCCCCAATACCTTCAGCTTCACAACATTCTCCAATTGGGAATGCCATAGTCTCACTGGCTCCAGACGGTAGGGAGCAGTCGGGACTCTCGTGCGGTATTCATATAAAAAAAATTTACTCCTTGAATTTAAATGTTTGAAAATCTTAAAAAATTAAAAAAGGACCCAGTTTTACACAAATCTAAATAGAATTGTTTCCATTTCAAAATCACCGTTGTTCTATGCACTTCAATTTAGAACAGAAAGAACTGTGAGAATCTCAAAACAGCACATTTTGAGTTGTTGCAGTTTAGTACCATCGATAACATATTATGTTCTTTTGGTTTTTGATGTGGCGTTATTTTTTTCTCATTTTCAAGTAATTTCCAGCTACATAGTTTGGAGTAAATAATGTTACAAATCGTTTCTGTAATGTAGACGTTCCCGGCTTCTTTTTCCATTAACTTGAGCGTCTAATATTCTCCATTTCTTTCTTCGTCAATCATCTCCCCCAAAACTGTGTATCATCCCTTCCTCGCTATTTACTATTTTTGTATTACATTTTTTTGTGAATTCATATTACCTACTCGCTTTTCAAAAGACTGAAATAAATATATTAAAAAAATAGTAAAAATACAAACCTTAAAAGACTATGGTACTTATAAAAAGCCGTAAAAGGTCCCACAATATATCCCTGATCTAGCCGAAGGTACACAAAACAATATCAAATAAGTGTATCCGTTAATATAAATTCAATTTCCAGTTAATTGCAATCGACGTTGACCGATTGGCTGCGTTCAGCAATATGAGAATCTAATCTTATACGTTTAACGTTTGGGTCCCTATGACATGTTATATATCTGACAGCTAACGGCCTACACAGTAAATACTCTATTCAATGACATAGAATAAACTAGGTTGACCTGAAGAACTACGAATATGACCTGAAATCGATAATTTGCTTTGCATTTGTGAGGTGATATTATTTTTGAAAACATTTTTTTTGGGAGAATGTTACTGATGTCGATGTTTCATAAACCGAAATATATTTAAAAATCACTGCTCTCAAATAATAATTTAATTAATAATTGTTAATATTACAATGAGGTTTAAAAAGTAAATTGAATATTTCTTTCCAGACTTGTAAAATAAGTCAATAGATCTCATATAAAAAAAAATCGGGTAGGTATATCCGAGACTCTATTGCGATTGCAAATGACTTCGGGATGTAACTTTGGGATAGCAGCCAATAATATGGGATTTATAAAAATGGAGGATAATATTAACAAGTCTTGAACTTGAAGTATGATATCGGTGTAAATGGCGTAAATTGAATTGGTCTCATTGGCTAAGTTGGTTAAGCGGTTACCCCGGGTAGGTAGAGGTCCTGGGTTCGAGTCCCAGATCCGACTGAAATATTTTTAATTTCTGTTGTTTTTTCGGTTTCGTGGTTCATTTTGGGATGTGTTAATATTATCTTCTTCAATGATTAATGATATTAGTATTTCAGTTTTATGTTATTATTGTGACAGCTGTTTCGGCGTTCAAAGCTACATTTAAACTGTTTAAAAGAAAACTGAAATACTTTCAAAACTTAAAATAGCATCATTAAAATAGATTGACTAATTATAAATAATAAAAACAGCGCTCTCAAATAATATGTTTATTAAAATTGAAAATGCTTTTGCATAGACTTATTTATTGCTCTAATTATTACGTATAACGACACCTTTCCTTGCACCCAGTACACGTAGTGATGAATATATTCTGGTATTTTAATGAAATTAACATTTTTTATTTATTTTTTTTATTTTGTATACAATCTTCAGTGTATCCGATTTAAGGTTAAACCGATTGTTTTTTTAGGTACCAATAAAAGTTATTTTTTCCCCATTTTTACAAGTAATTGTACCTCCTTCTTAATATTTCTTTAATGTACATGTGAACAATAAGTTGGGCATCATAAAAGGCAATAAAAATAAATAGAGTGGATATTATGACATAATCATGCGTAATCATGCAAAATGGGCAATACCAAAAATAGTAAGAGAGGTCTAGTTTTAAAATACAGCATAAAAAATAATACAATAAAGTATTTATCATTTCGATGTTCCGTGGGCTTATTCAAATCGATTTCTGCGTAGGGCTAATCTAGTCTGTCCAGTATAAATGACCGCCACCCGAAAGTCGAACACACCGAGAATTTTCAATATCATTCCCCCAATTCTTCTCCGATACATTATTTGGTTTTCGGGCATTCCTTGGATAGAAAACTGGATTAAAAGCTCTCGCGGATTAAGGAAATATCGTGTTCTGCAAAGGCCAGGCTCAAGGAAGGTTGATTAATTATTAAGGACGAAGTGGCCATCAAAACTTTAGGATGGCTAACTAAGAAACGGACACGTATCGCATCAGAGCGTGAAATGAATTAACCTTTTACGTAAACACGACTCTAAGCTTTAACAAAGCATGTGGGTTTATCTTCTTAGCACCAATATTATTTTTGCTGTAGGCAGGTATACCTTTAAGTTTTAAGAAGGTAACTTAATATAAAATTTGTAATTTTACCTATTTTTAAATATATCATAATTTGTAACAAGGGGTCAAAACAATATTAAAAATGCTTTAAAAAATCCTTACTACAGCTGTTATTGTTAGCATGGAAGGTAAAAGTCTACAATTCTAAGCAATAGTTATAATAAAAATAATAATAAATGAATGCTTTGTATATCACCGTTATTTGTGAAAAATCACCTCAAGGGCGCTCTACAAATATTATTTGCTAGGGTTTGTTAGTAATAGCTGTTAGTCATAAAACAATATTGTTTAT
Organism: Halesus radiatus; assembly: GCA_022606495.2. NCBI lineage: Eukaryota > Metazoa > Arthropoda > Insecta > Trichoptera > Limnephilidae > Halesus > Halesus radiatus. The sequence continues at coordinate 13,829 of JAHDVE020003454.1, forward strand.
ATGTAAGACCTACTGGTTAATAAATATGTTTGTCACGAGTTATAAGTCTTAGTTGCAAGTCATAGATGTGTCACTAGTTATAGGTTTCAATTAGTTAGTTTCTAGATCAATAGTTATAAATCTTAGCTGGCCATTAGTAATATATCTTAGGTGTAAGTCACTAGTTATAGGTCTCAATTAGTTAGTTTCTAGATCATTAGTAAGCCATTAGTAACAAATCTTAGATTTAAGTCATTAGATATAAGTGTATATATATAGATAAGTAATAGGTTAGACAAATTATTTTTTTCTATTTCTTAGGCGTTAAGTATGTAAGAATTTCTAGACATTTTGTTTGAAGAGTTTTATCCACCATGTACTTTTATTACTGAATTTTATTACGGCACTACCGGTTTCGAGACATCCGTCTCATTCACTAGCGTTCTTAAAACCTACTTAAATCAATACAGAAAATAAGTACAGAAATACTTACACATTATTAGGTGAGGGAAATGGGAGTGGGAGGGCGAGGGGATGGGCGAAGGGAGGAGTCAAAATAACTAGGAAACATGGTTAACAAAGGTGATACAGAGGGTGCTATTATTTTGTCAACTAAATTAATTTTTTTTTTTTTTTTGTTTATTTCTTAAGTTTATAAGGCGCACGATTTAAAATATGTTTTTTTGATATTTGAATGTTTTAACTTAGTTTCCTCTCATCACGTTAAGTAATAAAAAGTACATAGTGGATAATACTCTAGAAACAAAATAGACAAATTATATCGTAAAGTGATTTTCCAACGAAAATGGCGCTATAGAAATAATCCACTTATTATTATTATTATTAAGTTTATGTACCCATGTCTAAAAGCAATGTCTTATTTAATTTATATTTGTGCTACAGCGGCAATCAAACCCGAAACCTTCTAATTGAAAGCCAAACGTATAGACAGACCATTATGCCATTATCGTTTATTTAATGGAGAATATGATATCACTCTAACTTTCAATATATTTTGCTTCATATACTCGTATATAATAAAAGGCTCGCTACAAGTTGAGTTAGGTTAAGCTAGTCAAGGGAGTAAGTAAGGTTAAGTAAGGAAGCATTCCCGCACCCACCTGCAAGTTCACATTTGTTGACTATTGTTCTTTTGAGGCAGTCACAAACTTGGACACTTTTTTTATATTTTAGTTTAACTTGAAAACATATTTCCAGCGTGTGCTTATTTTCTACGTCAAAGTTTTTCACAAACTTTGGCAAATATATTCATATGACAATTCCCTGATTCGGCAAACACGCCAGGTTAAACTGGATTATTTCTATTGTGGAGCAGCGACTAGCATTCCCCGGGTACTGGATTCATTCAACTCGAACATGTCCCAAATTTGATATGCAGATTTCAGTGTATCGAGATGTCGTGGCTTTAAGGCTAAGGCTGTTAAGGCTTTCTTTGAAGGCTCCGCCGGAGAAAAATGTTAAACGTGATCCCCGTGGACCGACGGAAATGAACAATTCACAATCGGAATTTCAGGCCAATGATTTTGGCCGCAGTTCAATTTTATGAAGCGAGTGGGTTTTGCACGGTTTAAAAAGAAACATTTATCGAAATTTGAAAAGCGAAAAAAACTCTTCTAAAGGATATATCAACTAGGAGTCTCATTTTGGTCGATATATTTTTGTATTTATATACAGAATGTTAAGATACATACCTGACTTACTTTAACTGATGATTCTGGACCATATTTCGAATAAAAAAGGCGAATGAAATTATGGTCTCCGGCACATTTAAAAAAAAAATTATCTACCTAAAACCATAAGAAATCAGTATGCATTTTACAGTTTGCAGAGACAAGGTGGTTAGGCGATTACTCGGCTGTGTGATCAGTCTGAAAAAATGTTAACATATACCAAAATTTCACTTACACTTTTACTCCAAATAAGGTCAGAATTAAATATGTCTCTCAACACCCTGTAAATGTAAACCTTATTATTGTAAAGATATAAATTTGGTTAAAATAATACGGCTAGTTTTTAAAAATTTTAAATTCATATGGCAGCTTCCAATTTGGGTGCTAATTGATGAACAACGTTGGTACGAATTTACGTGGTTTAACTGAATATTTATAAATAGAAATGTTAAGAGGAACGGCTGACCCAGCTCATACAAAACATAATTTTGGATTTGAGACCAAATACTCACCGAAAGCTAATGATCTTTTTTTATCAGAAAGTTTAGTAAATATCTAGTACGGATTAGAAGTAATTTATTTATTTTTATTTTTTCCATTATGAAATATAAACCAATAAAGGAACTTATTTTTTGCGATTTTAGTCTTTAGGCATCTTTAACAATTATTTGCTGGCTAACGGTGATGTAAAAAAAAGTTTTTACCCTGTCTACTTTGAAAATATAATAAAATAAAAAAATATTAAAATAAGCATTACGGTGGACTTTAAATTAAATTTAATCGACCGATTTCGTTGGTACACAAAATTGCTGTATATAATTTAATTATCAAAGCGAAAGAAGTTTTTTTTATACGTTTTGATTTTATGTTTTTTTTATTTACGTAATCATTTTTACATAGCAAATATGATTTTTCTTAAATACAGTAAACCCGCAAATAATTTTCTAATTTCCCTCTAAAATTATGAAAATTGTTTTTTTTTTCATGGCGTTTACTTAAATAATTAAAAAAAAAAAAATTACAATTACTTCTCATACGTACAAGATATTTATTAATTAATTCATTTAAAAAATATATATCATTCAGTTTGGGTGGATATTTTGACCTCAAGTCCAAAATTAAGTTATTTATGAAACAGGCAGCCCGGCCGTTCCTCTTAAGCTTTATCAATATCCAAAGATAACTTTTGCAGAAACAAAATTTTTTCGACTTAAAAATACAACCTTATTTTTTTAATAGAGTTAAACCCATTGAAATCAATTAATATATTGGCCTTCTTCTAGAATATTTCACGCGGAAATAAATTCAAATATTTGACAGTTCAATGGAAACTTTAAATTTTTTTGGACGTCGCCAAACGTAACGTAAAAAAGGACACAACCAACTAAATTCCTTTGTAATTACTCTCATTAATTGCCTCTGGAACACAGACTCATGAATAACTTTGTTCTGGAACGTTAATATTGAGAGCAAATTTAAATGCGATACCTTAAAATAACAACGATTAACATTATCAAATTAAATCGGTCAAAATTAGGGCTAGAATATTTTTATGCTAATTTGGCAATATCAATATTATGTAATGGCAAGTATCGTGAAAGGGGGAGCAAAGTTTCAATTTTTTACCATTAGATGGTATCAAAAAATAAACATCTGACACACCAGTGTCCTGGAAGAATAAGCTCTTGAGAGAACTACGCTAAATTCCATTTTCTCAGAACAGTGGTATTAAATGAAACCTTCTTCTTCTAAAGCGATAAATGAATAAGTTTTTAATATTTCTATTTTTGAATTCTATTATAATAATATAATAAAACACATACAAAACTTATTTCCACTTTTATTTTATTTTACCGTACTGATCTTAACGTGAAGATGGCTATAACAAGCTGAAACCGGTTAAGGTAAAATAAAATAAAAGTGTAAATAAGTTTTATATGTGTTTTATTATATTAAATTAATAAGTATTATCAATAAGGTGTGTTCAGAGAAATATTAAAATCCCATTTACATTATAATGAAATCCCCTTGCAGAATATTTTATTTTTTTAAATAATATTCAATTTTTTAAATCGTATAAGAATGTGAACCAATGGAAACTGTTTATCTCTAAGTACGAATCCTTATTTTATACATGTTATTACGGCGATGGAATTCCAACCAACCGGAGTCACAATTTGAAGTATGTCATGAGCGTGAAATAAGCGATCGTGAAAATAAATGTTAAGAGTATTTGACTATTCAGATTTGGTCACTTAACACAGGTAAATTCATTTCAAATGTAGTCTCTCTCTTTTTAATTTTTTAATTTTATTTTTTATTACTATTGTTAATTTTTTATTTGAGTTCCTACCGCACAACTGCTCCCTGCTAATCGGAACCAGGGAAACTATGGCATCCCAAATCGAGGTATGTTGTGAGACTGAAGAGTATGAGGAGGGAAATGAGATGGGGAAGAGGATGGTGGGAAAGTACCTGGTAATTCATTTCTGGTACCCAAACGTGGCTAAAGCCGTTTAAGCAACCTTTTACTTCTGAATGGTTGTCTTTCACCAGGGTGTTATTTTGAGTATGTTCCACTCTGGAACGATCCGCAAGCATACTACATATTATTTGAATTAAATGTGAAATAGCGCAATTTATTTAAAAGGGTTTTTAAAACCCGGACCTCCGGATTTGTAGTCAAAGACCCCTCGCCCTACGGATGCCGTCTGAAGGTAGCTAAGCTACAACTCTTGTATATCTTAAAATATAATGATTGGACGCAGAGGTAATAGAAAAAGAGCAGATGGGCCATGAATCATTTTAGTATGAAACGGCGCGTACAAAGTGTTGCCAACGTCGTTCACATTTCCTGCTGCAAATTGGATCTACACAGAGCGGCGCTGAAACTTCTAACAATCACTGATACATATAGTAGAGCATGCCTATTTGAACGGTCATCTCTCCAGGCAGGTTTCCACTAGAATACTCAACACAAAAACACACGATAACACATACAGAAAACTTACTAATATCACAAGCCAACAAAACAATAATTCAAAGTAAACCTTACTACATGGCAATTAAACCATATAACAACCTTCCACATAACATCAAACAAACAAACGATATACTTCTATTTAAATCATCACTAAAATCATTCCTTCTGCACAAATGTCACTACACCTTAAACGAATACTTTAAACACATAGGTCGAACGCACTTATATTAAACTTCTCTATATTTTATATATAAATATCTTTTATTTTATTTTTATTATATACAGATTACATGTATTTTGTGGGTTAACTATGACAAATGGGACATACCTATAAGCTGTTCCTTTTTTGTTTTTTTTTTTTACTGTTATTTATTCCAGTAAAGATTTTTGAATTATGAATTTTCGAATTTTTTTTTCTACCTAAACCACAAACGCATCACTCTCATTGGCACGGCTATGATAGTCCGTGCAGTTTGGTCTTAGTTTAGCGATAGTCGGAACGGTTCCATGGCATATCTCTCTCTGTTTATATTATATATAGATGGACATGATTAAATTCAAAAAACATCGAAATTATTCAATCAAAGAATAATTGCCGTAACTTGGTTGACGTTTAGTTAGAGGTATTGTACATGCAAAATGTCCGTTGGTATAATCCCTTGATGAAATCGTTCCGACTAGCAGATATCTATTTGTGTCTCGTACAAAACTAATTATCTCAATAGTATAGGATCCCAGGGAGGGCTCGTTACAGAAGTGTTCAGAGGGGGATTTTAGATTTCAAAAAAATTGGGAACACGTAACAAATCTTGAAATACATCTACGCTTACTAAAATATTTAAAACTATTCGAATGAAATTCTATCAAAAATCTAAAAATTGATAGCTATATAATTCTTAACCATTCCCTTTTTTTAATCTTCTCTCTCCACACTTCCTTCGTCCATTCAATATTCCACATATAATAATAATAATAATTCAATTTATTTTTTTTATAACTTATTGAAGTTTGTAAACCTCATTGTAATATTTGAATCATTGAAGAAGATAATATTAACACATCCCAAATGAACCACGAAACCGAAAAAACAACAGATATTAAAAAGATTTCAGTTGCATCTGGGACTCGAACCCAGGACCTCTACCTATCCGGGGTAACCGCTTAACCAACTTAGCCAATGAGACCCCGGTTATAATATATTAATAAAAAAAAGTTTATGGTAGACATTTGACGTAAGAAATGCCATAGTCCCACTAGTTAAGGGCAGTTTGGGCCTATATTGCATATGACAATAAAAAAAATTAAGCAGAATAGAGAAAAAAGTCTCATTTTTAATATAGATTGGCAAAGAATATGCTATTTTGCCAGTAATAGATATATTTTTATAAATGCTTTGCACAGTAATCCACCTCACAATAACGAGTATATTTTGCAAACCCTTGCAAAGGATTTTTAAGGGTTGATCCGCCCCTGCGAAGGTCTCTTCAACAATATTAACCCTCGCCCACCTTTAAAGTTAAGGCATCGCTAGGCTAACCGAGGTCCCCACTTCTAGGGTTACACCTTTTCGAGGATATTATCAGCTCGAGGACCCGAAGATTCTGAATAAATTATGGGGATTGATTGAAAATATTCATTTGATCGGCGCCTGTGTATGCTGAGGCGTGTGTGCGGTAAAACCATGTATGGGGGTGTGAAAAATGTTGAGATTCGTAAATAATGCAAGGTTGATGTAAGCATAGTGAGTATGATTAAGAAAGGGGCGCTTAGGGTTTGGACTTGTACAGCGAATGAATTAAAAATGGAATATAGGTAAAATATATGACGCGAACGTGAATGGAAGAAGAAGCCGAGGACGTCCGAGGAAGACACGCCACGATCAAGTGAATCCAATATTTCCACGTCAGAAGTGGGAATAATGGAAGAGAAAGTATGAATGTGAATGAAGCAAGTGTAGGCCTAGATCGAGTTGTTTGGCGGTCCGTCCTCTCTGCCTACCCCTGCAGTGAAACCCCGTGATGCTTACTTAGTAAGTTAGCTATGTATGCTTTTTTTAAAAAGTCCTTATTACTAAAATATATTTTTTTATTTATTTAAAATTTATGAATAACGATTCGACAAAAATCCCTTAAAATATATTAATAACCTTGTTAAAATCTGTAGACATATTTGTGTGAAAGGGTCTATTTTAATATCATCATGAAAATGATAAGACTTACCTGAGAAGCTTATGGAAAAGCTCAAAAACGTCACCTCCCTAGCATTATTGTGTTTTCTGATTCCTGCTCGGATTTATCATTTATCATTTTTATGCTGACAGATCTGGGTGTTACAACATGTGATTCTTAAGTTTGATGGAACGCATTAAAATAAGATTAGGGTCTGGTTGAAAAAAAAATTGATGACTAAATGCACGATGCGTAAATTAAAAATTACCTACTGAATCGTAAATGATCCATATTTATTTGTTTTAAGTTTTTAATCCAGCAGGATTGGGTAGATAGTGCAGACCCAATCTGCAATATTACTCGTACATGTAGTATGTACAATTTATTACCTTCAAATTAATGGAGAAATTAATATATATTAAAAGGTAAAATAAGAATCCAAAAATATGAAAATACGTAAAATTCATATTTCAAAAAAAGGATGAATGAGTTAATTTTACCTAATTTATAAATTATAATTAACTACAACTTTTTACATTAATTGTTATTAATGATAATATTGACTATGTGGTTATTTTTTCTGTTCCTGTGTATTTTTAGCATTAGTGCAGTTTTTTATTTTTTCTTTTTTCAAGTGTAATTTAACACTTGCTATTTTTTATTTATCTTATGTGATTTAAAAATGATATATCTGTATATAAAAGCCCTCTGGGCGTTTAAATAATGAAATAAATATATAATGGAAAAGACTGGAAAAAAAATTGTATGATACCAATGGTTTTATGGGAAATGTTTTTGTCAGTTTTGTAATCTATTTCGTTATAAATGTTTTTTTAATTAATTTATAATGAAAATATTTTTATGTGAACCCAAAACCGGAGGTGAAATATGTACGAATATATATTTTGTAATCAAGTTGTTCAAAATTTTATCAACGGATTTTAAAATGCAGTGTTATTACTACTTGTAAATGTAAACACATCCGTAGTAACGAGACAATTCGCCCAATCCACAAGATGAAGTTAATCTTGATAAGGACAGTTTACGATGCGGTTTTAATTGTCTTAGGACTCAAAATTCATTGGCAATCGTAAATTGGAGAACCAGGAGCACAGGCAACTCAGGAGGTAAATCTCACCTAAGGCGGAGTAATTTAATGGCAGTAGCCTCCTTCTAATTGAATGTTCAACAGATGATTGCCATGGACCGGAGATAGGAGATAGAAACGCCTTGAGACCTGAGAGATTGATATTTGAACAGTAACTAGTATTTGATGATAAAACACTGCATTCGAGATTAAACTAGCGTTTTACTTACATAGTCTTGGGCGTATTATTTTGTTTTTTAATTTCGTCAAGTGATTTTTGGATCATTGAATAACGAATTTCCCCCTCGAGACCTGTTTAACAAAAACCTCAAAATTTCACCGGTACATATTATACACATTGGAGATAAATTATCATTCAATAGTAGGTTGGTACTGAAGGAGTTAAAATCTATCCGTCAATCTCAAACTATGCAGTGTTTTATTAAGATTATTAAGAAAAAAAACACAGATACAGACAGCAATAAACAAACACCATAAAACATTAACTTTATAAATCGCCTGAATCATAACTATTACATAAACACAAGCAACGGATAAATAACTACAGAAATACATTTAGGTAGAAAAAAAAATAATGAGTTACATAAAAAAACTACAAAACGTAAACATTATCTAAACGAAGTAAGTTTTAAAGGAAAATACCTATTATTTTTCTGCTGAAAGTTATGAATGTAATTGATATGTCGGAATCCTTCAGAGTTTGATTGAATAATTCGCACATTCTTCTGATTGGATGCCCGATATATGAAATTAATACTAACAACAATATTATGAGATTTTTGTTTAATTTCCATCACTTTCACGTCAATAGAACGGCATTGTCAAGTTTTATTCAAGAATATGGGTTTTTAAACGATACATACTCGTATACTCATCAAGTTCCACTTTTAAAAGGAATTTTTGTAAAAAATATTTCTGAATTTCAGAGAAAAAAATCGTACAATTTTTTCCCTATTATTTAATATTTTTTTTTTTTTAATTTTGAGATCTAACGACCTCTAACTAGACCAGGGACAAAATACGTAGTTTTAAATATGAATTGCTTAAGACCGCTCTAATCTGCTGATTGATTAATTTGAAATGCATTAACTCATGTATTTTAATTCAGTATGCCGTTTTCAATCACTGGCATTTCAAAGAAAATTAAAAAGTACCTACACTGTTCAACCAAATAAATTTAATCAGGATCCGAAAGAACCTTTTCTTCATCAGAACAAAAAATTAAATAAAATTATACATGCACGAAATAAAATATCATGAAACAATATTTAGAATTCGAGTTTAATACGTTAACTTGTTTGTATATACGTTAGGCCCGTTCATTATAATTCGTCGCAGAAAAGCAATATTGCTGGAACAGCCAATGCCATGTGTTTGAGGCTTATATATCAACTAAAAAATGTAATATTGACAAAACGAAAAGTTTTTCCAACGTCACACAGGTCTTATTTTTTTAAAGTATAGTCACGGGACCCAGATAGATCGTCACAGGAAAAAAAACCTGTCGAATGGTGTATACTAAGCTTTTTCGTGAGTAGTGGTGGTTACAGTAGTATTGCTTTCCTGTGACGAATGTCAATATATATAAAAATCAATGTAAGTTTGTTTGTTTATTTGTCCTCGATTTATTGGTGCCGGGAAGGTTTAAGAAGCAGTTTGAATGAAATGCAATATGTAAAACTGTCGCTATAACGTTTTAAAATTAGTATGAAAAACATTGAACCCGTCATGTTTTATTTAGGTTAGCCCATAGATATAACACTCTGCTTAGCTACAGATTGCATATTCCAAAGATGAAGGTTTTTTGGGCAGAATATTTTCAAAATGGAAAACACGAGTAGAACTTTATGATTTAGATATATTTTGAAAAAATAACCTTTGGAGAGAATTAAAATAATTCAAATGAATGTTTCTTTATTTGAAGATAGTTACTTTCGCTGTTAAATCAATTATGGCACCCTGAAGAAATCACAACTTCATAACTTTATTCCAAAAAAAAAAATTTCGAGCAAGGCCGGGTACACATCAGCTTGTAACTAATATAATATAAATGTGATGTCCCTAGTAAGCCGCTCTGTTTATCTCGTTCACCCCATACCTACTTATTCTTCTTACAATAATAACATAACATTTATATAGCGCAGTTTTGTGTTATTTCATTTCAAGTACGTTTTACCATAATAAACTTTAAAATAATTACTAACTAACTACATTCAGTGGTATTCCTACTGTGCTCCTTTCATATTCTATTTATACATAATTCAAATATTATATACATTCTTACTTATTCTTAATATTATTCCTACAGTACTCCTTAAATACATAATTGTCAAATAAAATCACAAAATATTACACAGTATATACAAAGCGATATAAAAAACACATTCACAATGACAGTGCAAAAATAGCAACATTTTAAGACATGAGTCGGGTTATATTTAGCAATAACTGAGTTTTCATAAAACATAAATAGGGAGGAAACCGACAAAAACAACTAACGGAGGCTTGAGAAATGTCGTCAATAATAATTTCTGTATTGTCGTTCATCAGTGTAGCATCTGTCCTGACGAAAGAAGGGTTATTTGGATATTTTATATTGACAGGTAACATAAATTTATCCCACCTTTTTTATAACATTTAATCTAATTATGGCGAGCCACAGTATAGCCGCTTTATTAATCTCCAAATCCGTGTTCACGATTAAGCGCTCAGCAATTCAACACTCGAAATAAATGATTTATTTACGACGTTTTTTAGCATCTGAAACAGCCGAATGAATTTTTGCTGTAAAAACTAGAATAATGTTTTGCCGGCCGGCATTTAAATTTCAATACATTTTTATCATTTACCGCTAGAGATATTTCAACAAAAAGAAAACTTTTTAATAAAATATGTACAACGTTTGAACCGAGTTTTTACACAGTAACCATAAAATTATCCTGAATACAAAATTACCTTGGAATTTTTTTAAAGCTCGAGAATAGGCGGAAAAGCCTAAGGCTGAGGCCATGTTGCCACGTGTCAGAAGAGATTTGTCATGATTAATGTGAGGTTTTATGCAAAAATGAATATTTTACATATATTACAGGAAAAAGCAGTATCTGCCTTGGTTCACACTTCATTTAAAAATATCTTGTTATGAATTTTAACGTTTCGTTTTTCACGAGATGTGATTTGACATTTTTCACAGTTTTCTATATATGAAGCGTTTTACCCTCATTCTCTGTTTCTACGAATTTCTGTAAAAACTATTTAAATACAAAGAAATCTAAAAATATTTCTTCAATATAAAAATATGTGGGTGCTAAAAATGACGAATTCTATGCCATAACCACACTAGTTACTATTCGGCCTCGCCTCAGTTACCTTTTTTAAAAAGGATCTTTAAAAAATATAAATCTTTAAAAAATATTTGGTACAAACAAAAATAATCCTGACTTTAATAGTTTGAAAGTTTACAGTTTCCCGATTGCGTTTCATCAGTTTATATTATATTTGACATTGAAAAAGAAACTAATGAGGTTTTTCGGATATAAAAAGGGATTCCCTTAATAATAGTTATGAGATAGGTAATATTTTTCAATAACGCGCAGAGTAAAAGAGGACCCGTCATTAAATTTATGGGTATCTTTTAGTGGGTTCTTTAATGTCCCTTTTTATTACGGGGTAGGAAACGTTTGGTATGAATCACATTATAAGAGTGAAGTTAATTACCAAATATATTATAATTAAAGGTGTGTGGGAATTTTTATATCTAATTCCACGAATATAAACTATATCCTGATCATGAATCATTCTACACATAACAAATCAGAAGCCGCTGGCTGGTGAGATTTACGCTCTGGCGATATATTTTTTTCTATGTTGCAAGCGTGAAGGAACGATATTAATAAATTTGTTTTCTGTTTAAACTAATTAGTTTTTGAGCTTCTAATAAATACTTCATCAGGATAAATATAAATATACAAATGTTCTTAACGTACCTAATGTCATAAGTCGTGACAACAATAAATGTATGAATTTCGCAAAACATGCATTGAAGCAACATTAGAAGTAAAAAAGAAGAAAAAACTTTTTTTATGAATTCAGATCTGCAAAAAAACGTTGAAAGGTTAGTTCCTTTTACGGGTGGAAGTATCTAACATTATTTTCAAAATATAATAATACTTTATAAATAAGTTTCGGTATTTGGTCACTGAAGTGGGAACACGGTTTATTATTACGACTTTATACTCGTTTTGTAAAGATAACGTTAAGCTGATTAAAAAAAAGTTGCCAACTCTGAGACTTCAAGAAAACACCCGGGGTTTGACCGATGTGCAATTAACCATTTTTTGTAATGTACACCTTGCGGCGAGACCAGCCCATTATTTTTATTAAATTACACCACGTAGATAAAATAAATTACCCACTCTCCAGATTCACGTGGGACTCTGCTGGGCTACAGTGGAGTCCTTGTTCAGGAAAACAATGAAGTGGTCATCCAGAGATGTGATAACTAGAGAATTGCCGGGTTCAGATGGGTGTGAGTCTAAATAAAGACACCAGAAAGGTAACGAAAAATAATAGACTCCGCTTTATATTTATCTTGTCAATGTCACCGAGAGTTTTCATGCTGTACAAGGAAAGAAAAAGTTGTAAATCCTGCCATGAGAATAGAACTTTTTCTCGGTCAAGATTACAAGTAAAGAGACGTGTATTAACAATGGCAAACTTAGGAGTAGAAAAGAAGAGAAAAATGGGTAAACGCGAGAAGAGAAGGAGAAAATGAGACGTGCATGGAAATGTGTCAGATTCCCAATTAGCGAAGAATGAGATGAGGCGTTGACACAAAACGTGGGAGTCAATTCTCGGATGCATTGTACAAAACAAAATAAGGTTTTCTCAAGACTTTTTGTGTTATTAATATTAATTACACAAAAAATATTTAACTAGTATGTGCCTACCTACCTGTAATGATTTATAATTCATTACTTCAGAAATGAAAGAAATTTTGTTGTTTATTTAACGTCCTCATAATTCACCCCGTTGGATTATTTATCCCACAAAGTGAATTACGAAGGAAGAAAATTTGTTGTTTTTTTGTAGCAGTTTTGATGAACGATTACGAAAAAATGTCGTTTACTTTGTAAATACCCGTATGTCAGGAAAAGGTAGTTATATTAATTCTTGGGTAGAATATTAATATAATATTGTATATTAAAGAATCTTCAGAAAAATTCATGCTAAAATTATTCTGGTATTGCTGTACAAATTATTAATGCAGTAATACGGATTTTAGAAAATGATGCTTCGATGATTTGAACTTACGAGTAAATAGCAAATTAATGCCAAAAGGAGTGTCGGAAGAATGTGATGTTCAAGCTAATGGAATAAAATAGTAGTCGAGACAAAATCAAGCGAATCAGCTATTTATAGAGAAATGCATGGCATTTCAGGAGTGTGTATAACAGAAGGATGGGTAATAGGTATGTATTATTGTAGATGAAACAGAATATGTGTAAGTAAGGCAGACTTGGGTGGTTCTCTATCTTCTCTGCCTGTTTATTCATTTGGATATGATATACTGTATTATTTTGTCCGTTGGGCGTTAAACCATTAAAATCATATTCTGTTTTGTACATTTCTTCATTCAACGAAATAATAACAAAGGAAAATAATTTTCCTCCCTGAAGAGACAACCTTCATTCGGGAATTTCGACCCCTGGAGAAGAACGAGTGGTGTACGCCAACCAATTATTATTCTCGGTTTAGCCGCGAGGGGTCGTTAGCTGCCTCCGTTGAGTCAAAAGATGTGCAACTTAATTGCGCTTGGGGAGATAATGTCTATATATAATATGCATCCAAGCTCGTCACTGCCATCTTGTGCAATTAGTCTTTATGGTTAGTTTGGCAGATGTTACACATATGTACATCCCACATGCAGAATGCAAATTTGATGTACGGTTCATATCTTACTTAAACTTTTGATGGTACAAAGTAGGACATGTACGTGTTGCATTCGTAAATATTATCATACGCACAGAAAGTGCATAATTCAATATTAGGGTAATCAAAAGCTGCGCAATCGAATTCTACCAACGACAAAAATATTTCGTACTCTTTTGGCCCTATAAGGCCGCTCCCTCACGGGTCGGTAAGGAATCAACATAAGCCGGGTGCAGTAAGAATGCATGATACCGAGAGAGCTCCGTTACATATTGTATTTCTAATGGAGCCTCTAATTTAGTATTCTATTGTGACTTTTGACAACAATATGAGGATGACAGCTTTCAAACCAATTATTTGTCGCACTTGTATGATACGAATATTGAGAGGTGAATAATACGAAAACTTAATAATTGTTCTACGCATGTGAATCAGATAATTAATTGGTAAGAATCAAATTAGAACATCTGCTACTTTAAGACCCCCGAGATATGCGCGAGTTTTATTTTGGGTGCGTTTTTTAATTACTTCCTTTAATTAGTACTGGCGGTAAGGCGGGAAGTATGTCTACGCGGTGAACTCCCATAAGAAATATCGGGTAATAAGGCAAACCTGTATTATAATTTTAAAACACTTTAATTATTACTATTCAAATTCCGCGACAAAAAAAACATACTGTCCGAGAGCGAGTCCGAAATAAATCACATAAGTGCGACATAAATTCAGCACCTGAGAAACTGTAATAGACTTCCAATATACAAAAACTTACTCGTGGCGATTCAGGGGTAAACCGTTGAAGCGTTCAAACCTTAGGAATCTATTAATTGCTCGGGTGCATAGCGACTGTGGGATTTGTTAATACCAAATTTGGACGGAATGGTATTTTTAAGGAATCAATAGATTTTTTTTTCTTTGATTGTTTTTATTGAAAATATTTAAATACTTAAAACGTAAATTTTCATAATGATTTCTTGCGTATAATGTGATATTCGCATTATTTTTTTCTTTTGATACTTGCGTTATTATATTCATTAGACACAGACGCTTTAATGAAGCGTCGAATTATCTTAATTGTATCTTGTTGTTAAGGACGATAATCTCTAGTGCATTATTATAATGATATTCATTTAGTTCTAGGGAAAAATATATAATAATTATGGAAAAGACTAGCATATGAATTATATATGGGGGAATTTTTTTTCTCCTTTCTTTCCGATTGAACTCCCGTTGGGATAGGCAACAAACCACCACTGCTTACGTAACGTATTGAAATACCTTAAAAATAAAGTAGGTTTCGGCAATTTCGATGACTATGTAGCACTTTCGGAGATCTTGCTTACTCGATGATATCGTTTCTTTCCAAAAGCATCCTTCTTTCCCAGTTTCTCCAGGTCGGCCAGCAAATTGTCCATGAAGCGCTCCCTTGGTCTGCCTAATCTGCTACCCGATATGCTCATTCATAATTTTGGCTTCGTTCAACGTTTAATGGCTCT
Organism: Halesus radiatus; assembly: GCA_022606495.2. Lineage (NCBI taxonomy): Eukaryota > Metazoa > Arthropoda > Insecta > Trichoptera > Limnephilidae > Halesus > Halesus radiatus. The sequence goes on from JAHDVE020003454.1 coordinate 29,179, forward strand.
GTATTCCCCCAGTTGACAAATCGTTATAATATTAATGAATTATTTAATTGCATAAAGACCGCTTTACAATTGCTCAAATTACCAAAGAACTGATTTTGAAACATGGAAAATAATAAAAAAAACTTATTCTATCATACAATCAACCAGTTTTGTTCATTAGTCAGAAGTCCACTGGAGTATGCTTCCACAATATGGAATCCTTAATGTAAGATATACTTAGATTTAGTAAGAAAGTACACAGAATAATTTTTTGAAACACAAATACAACAAAACAACAAATAATTTAATACTTCACAAAAAATACGTACTTTGTCAGATCTATTGCTTCTACACAACCTGCTAAATAATAAAATCGATTGTCCCGAATCGCTATCCCTGGTTGGTTTAAATGTTCCAATTAAGATTCTTCATGTAGAAGCGAACAACACTAATGCAGCAAAGAACTCACCAATTACTCGCGCGATCACAAAATATACCCGCTACGAAAAATTAATACACTTACGTCTTGATTCTTTACTAACATTCGAAACAAATTCAATTAGTTTTCTTAGCGTGATAAATTACTTTGAAATTAAACTTATTTTTTTCTTCTTCTTTAAACTTTTATTCATAGTCAATTACAATTCTTGATTTCATAACTTCTCCATATCATCTCTTCACATACTTTCTTTCTTTTTCTTATTATTAGTCACACACATACATTCATTAGTTAAGAAACATTCTCACCCGAGACAAAATTAATAAGTTATTCTATGGACATATACGAGTACGTAATAGATACTTTAATAATGTAAATTTTAAGATTCCTTAATCGTATATAATAAAATGTACTGTGTATATCTAAATAAATAAATGAACTACTTGCTTTACATTAACGTAGCTTAGATCGGTAGTATTTCACCCCAAGTGCACTTTACTCCAATAAGGAAGGTTATAAATAATTTACGTTTACTTACCTGGTCTATTAAGGAGTGGTCTCTGTACTTAAAATCACTCCCAGATGGTGTTAACACATAGTAATATTAATAATAAATTTTATTCAGAGCGTGGACAACGTTGGTGCAATCCCACTTGTCCCATATGGTTATCCATATTATACATAAATAGAAGTTCTCACAAAATATATAAGATGAAGAATATGCTAATATAAAAGTAAAAATAATAATGTAAAAAGTAGTAAAAAACAAACAGTTATGTCGGACGTGGTCCGACATATGCTCGGGCCCAGCGCTCGCTTAGGTGTGGCGCTTGGTGCTAGTAGGTTGCGGTCACCACCGTGTTGTCAGAGGCCATTAGTCGCATCCTGAGTCCTGTTACCCGATGTCTCATCAGGCTGGCGAATCCACCCATTCGTTGCTCCGTGAGCATTGCGGATGCGCTGCTGTATCTCCAATATCCAAATATAATTCTCAAGGCGTTATTATATTGGGTTTGGAGTAGTTCTATTGAGCTTTTTCGGTAGTGACAACATTACTCACAACAAATTTTAAAACTTTTAATAAGAATGTATCCATGCGATTTAAAATATTAAAATAGACCTCCATAAAACAAGCATATACGTAGATAACGAACCAAAGAGTGTATTTTTAGTAACTCCAGATCTGAAGCGCGCGATTATTCTATAAAACCATACGTTGTTTCTGTTACGCAAAACATTGTCATTGAATCTCCACCACATGTTATCCCATATTCTTCCTCTGGTCCTATTTGAGTCGGGAACCCATCGACAAGGCACCTCCAGGCGTCACTGTATTGGGCTAGTTCGGCGGCCTACGTTCATTGCAGACCTCCTCTTCTCTGCAAAGTTTCTGGAATAGGTTTCCCCAACTTTGACTCGGGAACCCACTGAACGTCTCCCCTTTAGCACTGCCACCAATATTTTATGCGAAAGTCGATCATCAAGCATTGTTCATCCTTGATACCTCACTTTGTAAAGCGTATCAAAAACAGTTCAATTTCTGACTCTCAATTCATTACTAAACATTTTACGTGATTTTTTTCCTTCCTTTAACACTCTAATAGATTTTAATTGAAAAACTGAGTTTTATTACAATTATAGTATTTAATCTATTTTTTTGGGGCCAACAACAGTTGTAATATTGCCAAGAAGCCTTTTTTAGAATGAAGATTTTTTAGAATAGGGGTTAAAATTCCAGCTGTAATACAAACCTTTTGCTAAGGCAAGATTATAAAATATGGTAAGTACCGGTCTTTAAAAATTAAATGACCAGAAAAATGCCTTTACCCTAGTAAAAAAAATTCACGTAAACCTAGGCATCCTGTAACGTTATCCTGTCCAAAAAACATTATTTACGTTAAGCTTGCAAAGTTTTTATTTGCTTACATAATAATATAATATTATTAATTAAGGAAGAACCAGGTATAACCACCTGAAGGCGGAGGTACTTTCGATAGCTCCGTTGTATTTTCTCCCTATTTTTCATAAACAACCCTCGTAATAGGGTGTTAGGTTACAGAGGAGCTCTCAGTGATAGGACCGTGCGTATTTTAATAGTATTTTATATGAAAAAAAATAGGGCTAAGTTTAGAAAAAAGACAACAATTATTAACCATAACCTCAAATAATTGGCTATTTCAGAAAGTCTGATTTTGCATGTGGTTTTCTTAAAAATTCATCAAAAACACTAAATCCTTTGTTTGCTTTCCGTAACCCTAGGATAAACGGTGAAAACGACTCCTTTCTTCGTTATTTTCAGACGTTTATTTTGAGAGAAGATTGGCTTTAGGTCTTCCGGTGTGAATATGAAACCTGAAATGAATTTCAGTTGGAAAGCAGTTTCCTGTTGTTTTCGTCGCTATGAACGTTTCGAAAAGTTAATGAACAAAATTTGAACCATATTTAAAATGTTTTTGTAATATAATATACGTATGTATGTGAGACCACAAATCCCACGCAAAAACATATTAATATACCTACATCCATCTTTGAAATTTTGACAATGTTAGTTAAGTAACGTTTAAAACTTGCATGACTTGCATGAATACCCTTATAGTATTATAGTTACCAAACGAATGTTTTTTAAAAGGAACTAATGTATACTTTCATACAAATTTACATGGTTTTCTCATTTGTCTTTGAACATGTAGAGTTAACAAAGTTTCGAGGTTCATTAAAGTTTCAAGGTAATTGCTATTAAGGGGATACTGTTTTAAAATTTACCTTCGTTTGCAACGCGCTCCGTCTGAAAACTGAACTAATCTATTAAGTTTTGGAACCTTATATTATAATACTAAATATAGTAATTGTTTTCTCAGGTGTTTACAGTTTTGGGGTACAATATTCACGTAGGTACTTTAAGCAAATAAGAAGAAAAAAATAATAAGAAAAGAAAATGTTTTTCATTCGAGGCAGGTGGGATTTTCTTATTAATATTTTTTTTCTGTTCTTGCTTGTATTTTTAAACGAGCCTTTTTAAAGCGATGTATTCTTGATAATCTTGAAAAAAAATGTATTAAGGAAAATATAGAAAATTCTTACATTTTGTACCTTCGTAGAATGGTTTTTTTAATGCTTAAATGAAAAGGTTAGATAAATAGTGTGGCTGAATAATCATCCCGTAATTACACAAAAGTACACATTTGAAATGACTGTTTATTTTACGTAATTTGGTGAAATAATTTATTTACATGGGTTAAAAAATAAGTTTTGGAGAATTAAAATACCATTTAGCATTTAAAACAAGGAACTTATTTCTGCTTCACAAACAAAAAAGCAACGAGAAGGGCAAGCCTCAATCAATAAACCACGAGGAAAGCATTTGTACGCATTAACACAGAATTGCTTATATTTCATTTCACCTCCGTAAAAATTATACAACTTATTTTTAGTGTCTGTATACCTCCAGGACTATATCGAACGTGTCTACAGAGTATATACTAATTTAAACAGATAAAACATATTTCTTATAAGCAAATATAAAGTATTACACAATGCGTGCAATAACCAAGCGGAGAGTTGGTAATTCGCAAGACCGAGCTAAGAGCCTATATTGCACCACAGATGCAATAGCAAGTCAAGATTGCACCACAACTGCTATACCGAGCCAAGATTTCACAACACGTGCACGCAATGTTCGGCTGCGCCGCGCGCTATAAAAAGCGTACACTCAGCGGTATGTCCTTTTTTTCACTTCAACCGCAGAATAGACAACTTGCCCTCCCTTGGATAACTCGACCTGCTGCTACAAGACAAGAACAGTCTTCTACACCCACCAATCGCTGACGACATCACCCGCTACCTCAGCGACCGACCATGTTGGCTGGTGTCACAGTTAACGTATGCTCGGAGTGACAAAATTTCTATTGGGAAACTACCAAATGCCTTTCTTAAAAGGATTCGCGAATCGCATTAGTCTTGCGTTCCTGTGTGCCGTTGCCTAAATATTTACACTTTTTTTCTTGTACGGGTCCTACACGTCTCGTAAAGGGTCTTTTTAATTCTCAATATTTATTGACATCGTTATAATAGAGTCCTAACTGCTCTCAATCGTCCGGAGCCAGTGAGACTATGGCATCCCGAATTAGGGTATGTTTTGAGGTTGAAGGTATTGAGGATGGGAAGGAGATGGGCAAGAAGAAGGTGATGAAGTACCTGGCTATTCAGATCTGGTCACCAAAGCAACCTTTCGATTCTGAATGGAGATCTTTCATCAGGGCCATACTGACAGTATCTACTACTCTGAAACGTGCCGCAAATATATACTCAATATTACTTTAAATAAATAAATTGTGAAATAACACAATTTAATCAAATAAAATTTACTTGCGGACGTCGGGATTTGAACCCGCGACCTCCGGATTCGTAGCCAACGAACGTAACCACTAAACCACAAAGACCGTCAATCATTCATATTCATTCGTGGTTATATAATGAAAGTGCAGACCCGTGAAAATAATGCGATTTAATAATTAAAATTAATCAAAAAATAAAATAAATAACATATAAGGAAACTGTGTTGACCATTACACCACCAATTATTGTAAGAACAACAGCATAAATTCATTGAATGTACTGAACATAAGAATAACGTTTTTTTTCATTTTAGAATATTACATGCACTACATCATATCTGAAATCATTGTTTTTAATAGAAGGATTTTTACTGTCTTAGGCTGTATTTGTAAAATTTTCAACGTCGGATTACATGTAACTAATAGATTTAACAATTTAACAAATACCTACATACTCCCTAAAACCAGGAAACGAATTTGGGTATATATTTGGTATTTTTATCTGGACCATTCTAAAATACAATAAAACAAAGTAGCTACAGTTACAATTATATCTCAATTTGGAAAGTGGGTATTGGTACCGCCACCCGGGAACTATTCATAGGATAACAAACACCTCTGCCATCGGTCACCCTAAGTGGTTCAATATGTTTTGTATCATAGCAGGGGTGTCAGGGCTTATGGAGTGAGGTTTGTCCTGGTCTTAGCGGCAATGCGAAGTGAGCCGGATCGGGAAACACCGGTTGAGGGATACCTCTTGACCTCTTCATTCAGACTCTCTCGATCCATGCACCACAGTGGGAGGGATGGATTAATACGTCCGTCACTTCTGGACACACTGACTCCCAGATTCCTTCCCATCCTTCGTACCTCCTTCTTTTCTTAAAAGTGTGGAGTTAATTAAAAATCACGAATCAGCAACTAAAGTTCAAATATAGAAGAGGTACATTTTTCCTTTATATTTATGCTTTTGTATTATGTGCTATAACCCAAACAACCTCACCGCAACTCTTAAATACGAAATGATGAAAAATTCTTGATGGTTAAGTAAAATGTTGATATCACGTCAACAGTGCTGTTAGGAGAAATGTCCAATTGCCTACCTATCTTGATTTATTCCGTAGTAATTGCATTCAATCGGTTTGACTCTGTAATTTCCTATACATCCTGCCAAGGTAAACTAATTAGTGGAGATACAACCTACAAACAACAGCCAGCAACATAAAATCTACTGCCGACGACAGACTACAGACCCTCGTTCATTAGTTCATGCAACCAAATTTGATTCATTCGAAGCGAGACGTTCATTTCACAAGCGCTGATTGTTCTAGAGAAAGAAAACTCAGTTTAAAGCGAGATTGCTTCTATAAAGATTAGTGTGACTTTATTTTAAACTCAACGCTTATCTTGCTGCTAGCTTTTTTGAAAATTATTTATTATTGAAAACCCAATAACATTTCGCACTCTTCAATTTTCATGTGTGAAAAACGGATAGTTTGATAATTCCTTCGGAAGGCGAAACTGCTATCACGCATGATAATAATTATCTAGCACAATTTTTTTATAAATAAACCGTTTTTAAATACTTGTAAAATAATAATAGTAATAAAAATGGAGTTTTACAAATTGAACTTGAACACACAAAAAATCATGTTTTTATTAGTCATCATCGGGATATAGAGCACTTTTTAAAGGTTAACGTCAAGTGCGAATTACACTAAATAACCTAGCCTAATAATCATAATAAATTAGAAATCAAAACATCGTGAGGATGCAACGAAAAGTAGCCAAGCCGAGATCGTCCGCTTGCAGAGTAGACTGAAGTCCTTTGCATGGACACACACTCACAGCTTCGTAAGTCAGAATATATTTTTACGTATATGAAACATAATATATTTTAATTAAGAAATATAAATTGCTACAATATAACTCTGCATTCAATGAAAATCCTCGATATCATTCTGCAAAAAAACGAGGACTTTGACTTTTATACTCATGATATTTATTATTAAAGTCCCTATGACAGAAATGTTACAAATAAATATTTTTTTCAATTTATAATTCTTAATTATTTTTATTGAGATTTAAAAACCTCATTGTAATATTTAATCATTGAAGAAAATAATATTAACATAAACTAAATGAAAGATGAAACCGGAAAAAACAACAGAAAATAAAACATGACTTTGTAAACACCATAAAGATAGCTGCCAATAATCTGAGATTAAAAATGGAAAATAATATTAAAATCTTGAAATCTTGATATCGA
>JAHDVE020003455.1:0-11868 GCA_022606495.2 Halesus radiatus
TGATGTATACAAAGTTATTTTGTTTTAATTAAAATACATAATGACATCACAAAGTGAAAACCTTCTAGAAGAAGAATTCTTCTTCGAAAAAACAATAGATTTTCCTCTGATCATTATGTTTTAGGTTGTTTTTAAAATACGTTAGTTTATGAAGATATTCCCTTTTAACATAAAAAAGGAAGAAAAAAAAACATTTTCGTATTTAAAACAGTTTTTTTTAGTAACCTACGACATTATATTTATTAGCCACAAACACAATAAACCTTTTTTTTAGTTAGTTATTGAGAATGATATGTTGCGTTGTTTCTTTAAAATAAATTATTAAATACGAATACGAGAACACATTTGGTGTGTTTGTATTGTGTATGTATGCAATCATTATTGGGAAATTTATATAATATGTTGCTGGGTAGGAACTTGTATTATATATATTTTTTTAATAAACCATAGACAAAATGCGAGAAATCGAGGTTCACCTGTGAGGCAGGTTTAATACATATTTTATTATGCTATTTTTTTTATATCCGTTCTTACATATTTTTTTCTTATTTTTATTAGAAACTGCTCTTGTATAAAAAAAGTGTAATAAATTATTGTAAAATAATTGCTGTGTAAAAAAATAAAGTAATAATTAACCCAAATGTAATTACACATTGAGTAGCTTTGTGTTAGTAATGACGTTTATTTCCAAAATGCATGGTGTTAATTTATCCACTATAAAAATGCATGGTGTTAATTTATCCACTATGAAAATGCATGGTGTTAATTTATCCACTATAAAAATTCATGGTGTTAATTTATCCACCATAAAAATGCATGGTGTTAATTTATCCACTATAAAAATGCATGGTGTTAATTTATCCACCATAAAAATGCATGGTGTTAATTTATCCACTACAAAAATGCATGGTGTTAATTTATCCACTACAAAAATGCATGGTGTTAATTTATCCACTATAAAAATGCATGCTGTTAATTTATACACTATAAAAATGCATGATGTTAATATATCCAATATAAAAATGCATGGTGTTAATTTATACACTATAAAAATGCATGGTGTTAATTTATCCAATATAAAAATGCATGGTGTTAATTTATCCAATATAAAAATGCATGGTGTTAATTTATCCAATATAAAAATGCATGGTGTTAATTTATACACTATAAAAATGCATGGTGTTAATTTATCCAATATAAAAATGCATGGTGTTAATTTATCCACTATAAAAATGAGTTATATTTTATTTTAATTCTCCAGAGACATTTGACTACAGAATTAGCTCTAAGGAAAAAACATCAATAACGTGAGGTACTCTGATTGTTTTCACCATTAATTAAAACCATAAAAAATTAATACATTTTCAAAATAATAATCCTCGTGATTAAATTTGACATATGGTTCAAAATTATAATTGCGTTATTTCGTCGAAGTATTATTATTGTGGTTTAACTTGTTGATTTAAATTATACATTTGATTCCCTCGAATAACTGTGTTTGCTTTTGTATCATATTTCTCGCAATCAACTAACTACAAGGCAGCCCCAATAGCATTATTGTGACAACTCCGTTCTGAAACACAGTTTTACACTCCCGTGTATTGTATTTCGAAATTAGAAAACTTTACAAAGACGTTAATGACAATTCAGGTGGAGTACCGTTCAGACGCGTATTATTTTGTCTTGGCAAAGGTACGTAATTAGAAGATTTTTAACAAAAAATGAATCATTTTAATTTTGTTTCCTCGAAGTGTTGAAGAGTATCAGTTTGCATTTCTCACTGTATATTTCGAATTAATTTAAAACTATTTTATTGAATTAAATTTGTTAAGGCTGTTGCTCGTAAACGGTGTAGGTATCTACTTTTACCGCAGTAATGTAGTATCCACTGTATCTACTGTTCCAATTTTTACTTTTGCAACAAAATTTGCAGTTTTATATTTATTATTAAATAACCATTCCCAAAATGGATGCACAGGCTTATATATCTGGCAAAAACACAGTCAATCTTTTGACCAACGTGATCATGGGTCCCAATCGTAAATCCACTAAAGAATATATAGCCAAAATAATTCCTAAAACCAACGATATATTGGGAACATGACCCAAATGGCTGTCAAAATGGGAAATCTTGTGGGTGAATTAGTATCTCATAAAAGAAACAACCCCAAATGTGCGCACCCCTGCAGTTTCAAAGAGTAAAAGTTTTTGCGAAATCGTTGCAGAAATGGAGGAACAATGTTATAGAATAAAAACCTAATTATTCATAACATTCCAGAGAGTACATCTTTATCTCAAATAGAATGAATTAATTTCGACATAGTCAAGGAAATAATCTCCGATATTTTTATTTGTTTCATTTTTAAATTATTAACGTCCTTCGGCTTTTACATAGCATAACATTAAGAGGAACTGACCGGTCAGTGGCTGAGTTGGCATTGCGTTTGGGTCTCACCCAGGCGTCGTGAGTTCAATTCCTCGGCTGGATAAGTCCTCATTTACGACACAAGCAGCATCTTCCGCTTACTGTGATGGTAGTAGGAGATTTTCAAATATTGTCAGGTTATTCGTAACCAGGGAATATTTGTCTTTCTTTAAAAAAAAAGGAACGGCTGCGCGGCCTGTTTCACACATAACTTAATTTTTGATTTGAGGCCAAAATACTCACCTAAAACTAATGATTTTTTTTTATCGAAAATAAGTAGATATCTAGTATGGATGTGAAGTAATTTATTTATTGCTGTTTTACATTATAAAATATAGACCATTAAAGGAATTGATTTGTCGCGATTTTAGAGGCACCTTTATCAATTATTTGGGGGCTAACGGTAATTTAAAAAAAATATATATCCCATCTACTTTGAAAATATAGTGAAATATAAAATAAATAAAATTTTTTAAAATAAGCAGTATGGTGAACTTTAAATTAAATTAAAAACGACCAATTTGCGTTGAAACACAAATTTGCCGTACATAATTTAAAATATTGACCAGAATTTTTTTTTTTTTAAATGTTTTGTTTTTATAGTTTTATTTACATAATCATACTTGTATAGAAAATATGAAAATTAAAAAAAAATACAATAAACCCGCAAATAATTTTGTAAGTTGCCTCTGAAATTATGGAAGTTGATTTTTTTTCATGGCGTATTCTTCATAATTTAAAACAAAAAATAATTAAATACTTCTCATCCTGCTAGATATTTACTAAATCTTTAATTTAAAAAAATATATCATTCATTTTGGATTAGTATTTTGGCCTCAAATCCAAAATTAAGTTATGTATGAAACAGGCAGCCCAGCCGTTCCTCTTAAGTATGCAGGCAGTGGTGGTCGCAAATATCCGAAGTGGTTTTCGAGAGAAGTCATTTCGAATATAGAGATCAAGCATGCCCTTCACAAGCGTTGGAAGGCAGGAGGACTTCAGAGTGAATACGATCTTTTTAGTTTTTACCGGGCATTGGTTAGGCGCGAGGTTCGAGTGGCCTATCGAGCTTACGTGTCTGAAATCGAAGGTAACATCATGCACGATCCCAAGATGTTCTGGCATTACATAAAAACCCTTCGGAAGGATGGTGGTCTTGAAGATACCATGATGAAAGGTGATCAGGAATTTCATGGCTCGGGTGTGGCAAACGCGTTTGCTGATCATTTTCAATCTGTCTACAGTAGAGATCCTCCACTTCTAGATATTAATAATGCTGCCGCATTTAATACCAGAGGAGCCTCTAACGTTGACTTGTGTATATTTACGGAATCTGATGTTATGAATGCCATAAGACACATGAAGAACTCGCACTCTATCGGCCCCGACTTCGTTCCCGTATTCTTTATTAAAGGGTGCGCTGAATTCCTTAAAGCACCTTTAACTTATATATTTAATCTAGCTATTAGTACCTCCACTTTTCCAGAATTATGGAAAATTTCAAAAATATGTCCTATTTTTAAAAATGGTTCCAAAAAGTCAATCGAGAATTATAGACCTGTTGCCATACTTTCAGCTCCTGCTAAACTATTTGAAAAACTAATCCATAAATTCATTGTACCTCAAATAGACGCATATATTATCCCCGAACAGCATGGTTTCAGAAAAGGAAGATCTACGGAAACCAATCTGATGGTTTTCACTGACTATGTTGCTAGGTCCCTAGATAGTGGATACCAAGTAGACTGTTCGTATAATGATTTCTCCAAAGCCTTTGATACCGTGAATCACGATATCTTACTAACAAAACTTGCCCAAATGGGTTTCTCCCTACGTATGCTAAAGTTTTTTAGAAGTTATCTCAAAAACCGGAAGCAATTTGTCACACACGGAATTTTTCAATCCGCTGATTTTCTTGTTTTTTCTGGGGTCCCCCAAGGGTCAATCCTAGGGCCTCTTCTCTTCTCTATTTTCATTAATGACATTGCAAAAGTCATCCGTTTTTCTCGCTTTCTCCTTTTCGCTGACGATCTCAAATTATTTCTACTAATTAGAAATATTTTAGATTGCCTACATCTTCAAGCTGACATTGATAACATCTCTGAATGGAGCCTACGAAATCAGCTTTATTTCAATATCTCAAAATGCGTAGTCCTGTCTTTCACCAGAGCATTTAGTCTCACCTACCACAGATATACTATGCTCAGTCATAATCTCAAACGTGTTTCTACTATAAAGGATCTTGGAATCGTGTATGAAAGTAAACTTACGTTTCGTGTTCATATCGAAGGGATATGTCAATCTGCATTAAAAATGTTAGGATTCGTCATTCGGACCGTGAGGGTTTTTCGGGATACTCGTACTCTTAGAATATTATACTTCTCTTTAGTCCGTAGTAGGCTGGAGAGTGGGTCGGCTATTTGGAATCCTCACGAGACGGGGTGCTCCCTCATGTTAGAGAGGGTTCAGAAAAAGTTTTTGAGATTTCTTTACATGAGGGAGTACGGACTCTATCCGTGGCTTTATCCAACTAACTTTCTTCTGGGCATGCTTGGATTTCACTCCCTGCAGCTCAGAAGAGAGGGGTATGCCGCTACCCACTTTTTTAGACTGCTGCGAGGCTCCATAGAGAATTCAGCTATTTTGGAACGCATAAGTCTTTATGTTCCTGATGACTATCTAAGACAGCGTCGTCATAGATTATTCTATCTTCCTACCTGTAGAACCAACCTGCCAATGGTTCTCCCGGTGGGGAGGAGTATATTGCTCCTGAACAAAATCTCACAGGATATCGACATATTTTGCGTCAGTGAGGAAAGATTCAAAAGGGAAATTCTATTGATTCTTGAAAGAATCTCTTCTCATTGACGCGATCTTCACCACTGCCTGAATTTATTTAAATATCTCTGAATTTATTTTTTTTATTTTTAGTATATTTCTTTTTCCTTGTACATTATTTTACAAATATTAAATAAGTACCTGTAATTTCTCTTACGTATTAAATATAACATGTTTGTAATTGTATTAGAAATTAAATAAAAACATTATTATTATTATTATTAAGACATAAGTGAAAAGAAACGGCTATACGGGCTACGGTGGTTGTAAAAAATATTGTATACAACCGGGAAGTGGGCTGCTCTGCGACCTGCTGTGGTCCGACCGCAACAAGTACACCGCCAGCTGGGGCGAGAACGAGCCTTTACCTTCGTCATTGAAATAGTGTCCAAGTTCCTCAACAAGCACGACTTTGACCTGATCTGCCGGGTGCATCAGGTGGTAGAGGACGGGTATAAGTTTTTTGCCAAGAAGCAACTGGTCACCCATTTTTCGGCGCCCTACTACTGCGGGGAATTCGACAATGCAGGAGCAATGATGTCAGTGGACGACACGCTGAAGTACTCCTTCCGGATCCTGAAGCCGGCCGACAAGCGCCATCTGGCTTACGTGCAGACCAACACCAACCGTCCAATCACGCCGCCCAGGGGCGTCACCAAGACAAAGAAAAATATGCAAGCAATAAAGAGTCCCTAAGAGCATGTATAATAACAGACATAAAATTGAAGAATATCTGTAAATATAGAAGCAATCTATTAAGGTATGTATTTTTTCCCAGTAAGGAATGCATATATAAATCCCAGGAAGCGTGTTTATGATGTCGTATCACGAGAACATGTGTTTAGTTAATTCGAGGAATTTCGAAGTCATGCATTAATCGCATTTTTTGCTCCGATAGCAATTTTTTAATCTCGATCAGTGAATTTATACCGCACAAAAGAATCCCCATATCGTGGGACGGCAGGCCCAATCATGCTGACAATTTTATTCTCCGCACAAAAGGGATTTTCAAAAATGTCCAAAAACAATTCGTCGCTTAACCAAGGTACTAATTGCCAATCTCTTTTCTCATCTCTGAAAGTATGAAAAGTGGAACAGGGGGGAGTAAATAGAAAAAAAAACATATTAAAACGCCTGGCAACGAATGGTTTAGTATTTTTTATCAACATTTCTTCATTCTTTTTACGAAGTCGGCTAATTCATTTTTTTTTATGAATACCGCACAAGAGTCCCAAGTGCTCCCAACGGTCTGAAGCCAGTGAGACTATGGCATCCTCAATTGGGGATTGTTGTGAGGCTGAAGGTATTGGGGAGGGAAAGGAGAAGAGGAAGAGGAAGGTGGGGAAATACCTGACTATTCCGATCTGGTCACCAAAGACGGCTAAAAGCCATTTCAAGCATTGTTTCAATTCTGAATTTTTGGTCTTTCACCATGGCGATACTGAGAGTATCTTCCACTCTGGAACGTGCGCAAATATACTATATATATATTTTTAAATGAATTAATTGTGAAACAGCACAAATTAATTAAAAAAAGTTTACTTGCGCACGCCGGGATTTGAACCCGCGAACTTCGGATTCGTAGTCGAGAGCCTTACCCCTCGACCATGGAGGCCGTCAAAATTGACATTGGCTGGCATCTCTTACTCAGCAGGTTTGCTGTGAAATCAGAGCTTTTAGTTTTGTGTTATCATTCTCCTAAACCATTGGTCTCTTAAAGACCCAGGTTCATCCCTTTCGCTTCATACTAAGATACACCGCACTATAAGCAACCCCTTGGAATCCTTGAAATCTCCTGATTTTATAAGTTTAAAAAATGTATTTGCTTTCACCCTTCTAGAATTTCCATCCTTCAGAAGTTTATGTTATGGCTAAAAACAATGTTAATAGATTGATAAGTTTAGCAACATTTTATGTACTAAGTTTAACACATTTTTAGATGTTTAATCACCATATCAAAGAAAAAATTGAGATGTTTATAAAATTTTAAACTCTTATCCATGGATGTTAGCAACTAACATGGAGCAGAAAAAATATTTAAAAAGAACTTGAACAATGTTTTTAATTTCATCAAGACAAAAATTAAAATAAATGTCAGTTTTCCCACCGCAGTGTAATAATGTAACCATGTCACAAATAAAACAGATTGGGATAATTCGGAATGCGGAGCCATGAAGTAATTATTTTTTTTCGTGACTACATTAAGATACTTCTTTCTTAGTCTCATTTAATAATGTAGTACTGACATGAATTATTAATAGGGAAAATAATAGATACTAGAGGATTGGTAGGCGTCCGCGCTAGTAAGTCCTCGATGTGCCAAAGGTTGTAAATCTTGAACTTTATTGATGGATCGAATACGTCGAGAAAATCGTGACATGGATAGATAAAAACACTGTCGTTGTTAACACTGAGTGTATTTCTGATAAATAATACAATGGTCTAGCGGGGCTTAAATATCTCTGGAGTAAGTTAAAGAAAGCTATTGTTCACTGATAATTTCGTGAGAAAAGAAGCATGAATTATGCAGTTGAACTTATTTATAACTTTGACAGTTTGCTATAGAAATGTGCAATGACTTGAATTTGGAAAATTGTCTATTTTTGGTTACGTTTGTCATACTGAGTAAGAACTAATATCTACTATAAGAGTGCAGCCACATGAATAAAGAAAGGATTGAAACAAAGAATAATATTGAATGTAAAATACTAATAATTAACATAATTATCTCGCTATAAATACTGAAAAATAGATACTTGGAAGACACGTCACCATAAAAGTAAAAATAAGTACTATAATTTTCATCCATTCATTACTTAAAGACTGGTCAGGGACAGGTGCCTCCAAGTTTCCTTGAAATATCTTGAGCTACTTCACTGCAGGAGCAGTGTCTTTAACTCCAGCACTTGATGCTATTTTCCTCGCATTTTGTTGGGTTTCTTCCACCTGGAAATACCGATAGAATTTTATACACGGCAGCTGTCCTATCACATACGGGGTATTTTCTAGAGATTCCGTTCAAAATGTACTGAAGATTTAAAGTTTATTTATTTAATCTTTACATGTACAAACACTTTGTGGGAATACATAATTATAAAAAAAAATAAAAATAATAACTTTTTTTTAATTCCACTTTATTATTTTTTCATCCAACCGGTTTCGATTCAACCTGAACCTTCCTCAGGGGTGAATAAAAATATATTAAACATAATACAGAAATACATGGTATTTAATAGAAAATTGGAAGAGAGAGACAGAACATCAACTTAGGAGGGGGGCAAGGAAAGAAGAGCTACAGAGGGAGGGGTGAAAGTGGGCGGAGGTAATGGAAATATTTAAAAAATGGGGGTATTAGACAAATCTAGTTGTTTATTAAGTAGATTGGTTTTATTGATTTTTAATGACTTTTTTATTTCAGGGCTTCAAGATTATTAAGGCGTAGACCTATCCCATTTCTATGTAATACATCTATCCCGGAAGATTTATTAAATGAATGATTATTATCGATAAGGTGGGTGGCGAATTCTGAAAATCCGACACTGTGTAGACATCTCAAGTGTTCGACCACTCTTATTTGAATGATTCTAGCCGTTTTACCGATGTAAAAGGCTGGACAATCGTTACATTTGAGTTTATAGATGCCAGAATGGCTTAGAAAGTAACTAACTTAAAAGTAAGAAAATAACTTAAAAGTAAGAAAATAACTTAAAAATAACTTGGCTGGCGTGACGTCAACAACGCCATATTCGCGAACGTATCGTTTTATTGGAAAATTTTGATTTAACGAGCTTTATTACCCGTGATACGAGATAGACGGCACTGTGTAATATTCCATCGTCTTCAAATAATTATTTTGAGAACTCTCCCATTCAAAGATCGCACAGACTTGGTAATGAGTATGGTTAAATTGATGGTTACAGTTACAACACTGTGTCCAGGCTGAAAATCAGTTTTTTGAATGTCTTTATTAGATTTATCGAATTTTTTCATATGCACCTTTGTAATGATAGTATTTATCATGTTATATTCTGTAAAACATCCACTCGAGCGTAATAAAGGTTTGCTGTATTATAAACACGCTTTACAACTGTTCATGTTTTACAACGTCATAATAATTTCAAACCTATTATCCACTCATTGCGCTGTAACTAGCTACTTACATAATATTTACCTGCTTATTTATTTTATACTTATGTTATTATATTATGTACTAATCACTTGTTATAGTCCTTCGTATAACCCGCAGTTATAAAGTAAACACAGGTAAAACTGTTATTCATTACGCCGTAACTACATTATATTGCATTTACTTACTTGTTTTATTCTCCAATTATTATTTAATGTACTATATTATTATACTTCTTTGTATAACTTACTATGTGATAGATGTATCTATATGTAAAAACCTTCTTGGCTTCAATAAATAAATAAGAAACAAGTTGTTGTAGAAAAAATGTCATCATTGTCATAATTAAAAAAAAGTCAGTAAAAATACCCTCTTCCGGGAACCGAGCTAGGTAGTTCTTCTCCTTGAAAAATCTTTATAGTTTAAAATAGAGGATTAAAAACCTTTCAACCCAAGAGCTTTGCTTATACCTACGCCACCTTGCAAACTTTCAAAGCTTTCTAAATTTATTTAAGTTGTGAATGAAATATTATAACATAACACTTTTCAGTTTTCAATTATATTCAATTATCAAATTTCAGATTGTCAGAGTATTGGGTTTTATTGTAATCAAAGAGGTATCACTTTAAATCCTTTTATTAGAACACTGTAACAATTTATTTCATTTACAACTTTATTAGGGAAGCCAGCTGTGCCTTCCAGAACGAGTACAACTAAATGCCACGATGCTCGCGTTTAATTATGATTTATGCTTGTTTCTAGTGCTTGGCTACAACCTTAACGGCCATCCGCACTAGCAACCAAATGCTTGTAAAAGTTTAATGAACTCCATGTTATAATTTTTCATTTACCTTAAAGTCCCGTTAAACTGATATTAGTTAGTCAACGGGTTCTTAAAACAGTCCACATCAAAAAATTTAAGAAAGGTGAAATATATCAAATTATTACAAAAAAATAATATTTGCAATTTTTTTTAAGATTGCGTAAAAGAGGGTACAAGAAAATTCAAAATCAAAAGGGGTGTAAAAAATACAGGGAAAATCAAATAAAAAAGAGAAAAGAAGGAAAAAATGATCAGCAAAACAAATATTTTTCACAATAAATGGCAAAATCATCTAAGATTCAGCTCTGCGGGCTAAACATTTTTGTTTTGCATTTGTGTTACGGTTTTTATCAATTTCAGTAAGGGTTTTTATCGGCTTTTCTTATTTTTTATTTTACTTTTTTTAAAAGAAAGACATTCTCTAGTTAAGAATAACTGGACACTCTTTGAAAATCTCCTGCTACCATCTCAGTAAGCGGAAAATGTTGCTTGTATCGTGATAGAGGACTCAGCCAGCCGAGGAATTGAACTCACAACGCCTGGGTGAAACCCATGCCAAACGCGATGCCAACTCAGCCACTGACCGGACTATTATTTATTAAGTTAAAAGAACTACATAATTGCTTCACTTTCTTAACCTATTTTATTACATATATTATATATCATATTGCTTAATATTACTTTATATTATGTACATACTTTACATATTATTCCCATCTTGCATATAATGGCTATCTTATTTTTTATTCTTATATATTACACATTGTTATTTTGTTCACTTATTTTGAGAAAGAACAGTTTTTTTTAATTTTCTTATTCGATTCTCCATTTTCAGGCTGTCGGTGAGGAGATTGTATATATATATACATCCTCATGGCCTATGCTTCTTTTATCACTTTCAGTCTTTACTGTATTCGTGTATAATTTATTATGTTGTCTTGTGTAGTGTTCGTGTACTTGTGATGTATTTATAAATGCTGTGTTCGTGTGTATAACTCCATTTTGTATTTTGTAGACTGATATGCGTATATTACATTCGTACAGTTTTCTGACTTTCAGCAAGTTCATTTCTTGGTATAGTTTTTTTGTGGGAATGTCTGGGTTATGATTGAAATGTTTTTTAATAACTTTATTCTGTAATGTCTGTATTTCCCCACATGTATATACCTACCCAATTCAACAATTATTTTTTTTAAATACTGTTTTTTTAATGAAATAATTTCGAAATTAATTCGAATGAAGGTTAGATTAGATTAGATTTTTGAAAAATGTTTTTTTTTTTGGCGTATTTTAAATAACTTTTTTCCACTTTATAAAACTGTGCTGATTCATACGTGTGACAATTTATCATAGACCCGCTTTTGCCATATATCTACCCTTACCCCTGTTATGGTCTTTCATAAAAATCCTTATGCCCTTTCATAAAAAACACATCAAAACTCTTTACAACTTCATTACTTAGAAAATAAACTATTGAGAGTTTGGACGTTTCAATTTCCTGCTATAAAGGGACTTGTAGGAATCGTATTTTCAGACCTTTTCCTTTGTACAGTTTACGAGATACTTGTTGAGCAAATACAGATAGACGGGCGTGAATCATAAAATTAGATTGAACGGATACATGGCCGATACAATGAAATGAATAATAATTCCATC
>JAHDVE020003456.1:0-15502 GCA_022606495.2 Halesus radiatus
ATACCGTGGGCGTAATGCACCCTGCCTGCATGATTAGAAAAAGTGTATTACTAGATAATAATGTTCGTTACGAAGAAGATTTTTCCCCCGCAGAAGATTATGCTCTTTTTGCCCGCCTTGTGGGTAGAACTAAGTTTGCCAATATTCCTGAAGTTCTTTTTCAATATAGGTCGCATGAGAACAATACCAGTAAGCTACAAAGCCGCAAAATGGATCTTGGCTCGGTTGGCGTTAGGTATTTTGTGCGTGCGGCAAACCCTGTTATTGCCATGCGGGCTGAGTTATCTGTAAAAAAGAACACAACTTGGAAGCTATTTAGAATTTTACCTTTAATGGTAGTTAAGCAAACTGGCGTAGCCAGAAAAACTTACTTGCTGTTTGGAATTATTCCAATACTTACTTGGAAGTGGCGCTATAAATTTTTTGAATAAAGCATTTTGCGTAGTAGGCTTTTTTTGTTTAACAATAGGTAGCTTTGCTTATAAATAAAACGCAAAATTCTAATTATTTCACGGGCAGCCTTCCAAAATATTCCAGAATTCTTGGTGCGCGATTGCCCAATAGTGCTAACATCATCCGAACTTTTTATAGCAAAAGGATAATACAGGATATTCGGAATTTTTGTATAATAAGATATATCCATTAGGTCATCAACCGGGCAAAACCATAATGATGCGCTTTTAACAAGTTGTTTTGCTGCACTTGGCGTAATGTAGTATGCAAGTGCTAGACCAACTTTTTCAAAGCAAAGCATAAAATTATCTCCAAGAGGGTACTTTTTTTTATCGACAAGAGCTGCCAAACGCACAAAGTTGTATTTACTATTGGCAATTTTAGATGCGGCCACATAAAAATCATCATCAAGCATGGCATCATCTTCAAGTACAAAAATTGCTTTATCAAGCTCAATACATTTTTCCCAAAGGCTAAAATGCGAGGCATAGCAAGCCTTTTCACTGTCACTTAAAATGCGCCCCTTAAACATACGGCCAAAAATATTACTAAAGTGCTTAGAAAATGCTAAGTGTTCGCCATTCTTAGCATCAATTGCGGCAAAAAATGTAAAATCAAGCAAGGTATCCCAGCGCTTAATTTGTTCTTGCATAAAAATTCGCCGTTCAGAGGATCGCTGTAAATTTATAATAAAAATTTGGGGTTTAAGCATATAGTCACCTATTAAGCTGGCTTTTATTTATTTCGCAGGTTCAAATAGCAAGTGTAGCATCTGCTATTTGATTGTTAGCGTAATCTAGTACGGCTGTATAGGGGGCGAACAATCTAACTCCCACACAGGAGCGCACGCATGAAACGCAAGTATAAACCAACTGTTTGCATTCTAGATAACCAGCCAGAGCGCTGCCTGCGTGAAGAGGCAGCCCTAGATAAAGCTATTGCCGCAAAGGGGCTTTTTGTGCTGGGGGCTGCAAACTACGGGCCTGCGCACTTAGAGCGTTCTGGCCTAACCAACTTTCCTGCTATTGATGTAGATGGTGTATATTTTGAATCTAAAGGCTTGGGCGAAGAACTTAGCTACGAAATGCTTTGCGATTTTTTAGACATGCTGGTGCGTAGAGGCATAATAAAACAATAAAAGAAGTAATTACAACTAATTAAAATGTAATTGACAAACAACGCTTTGCGTATAAAAATTATTGCTTAAATACCAAACAAAAAGTCTTTTTTAATTAAACATAAGGCAAATTAGTAGCAAATATTTATTTATTAAAATATTTTTGGCACAGCTTGCACCCGCAAGCAACATAGCCCTCTGGAGTGCAAATGTCGGACAATAAAATTGTAAAAAATTCAGAAAAAAAAGTTTCCAAGAACGCAGTGTTTATTATGCTAGACACACTGCCCTTCAACTACCTTGGTTTTGCGGGTAGCAATACCGTTAAAACTCCCAACCTTGATCGCTTAGCCCGTAGCGCCAGCGTGTTTGAAAACGCTTATTCAGAAGGCCTGCCCACTGTGCCGGTGCGCCGCTGCCTTATGACTGGGCGCTTTACCCTGCCTTACAGCGGTTGGCAACCTCTAAGCCCTGATGATACTACCTTGGCCGATGTTTTGTGGGGGCGCAAATGGCAAACCGCCCTTATTTACGATACCCCACCCATGCGCCTGCCCAAATATGGCTACTCGCGCGGCTTTGATTTTGTGCAGTTTAAACCTGGGCATGAGCTGGATCACAGCTCTTTTAGTCATATTCCGCTGAACCCAGCCTTTAAAGCCATCGATTACACCTCGCCCAGCATGGTGTATGACAAAGACGGCAAGATGATTGACGAAGATAGCAGCGCCCTGCTTACCGAACTTGACCTTTTTTTGCGCCAGTTTCAAACGCGTAAAAGCGATGCCGACAGCTACGTTGCCAAGCTTTCGAGCGCTGCTAATCACTGGCTAACCAGTATTCGCGATAAAGATCGCCCTTTTATGCTCTGGCTTGATTCATTCGACCCGCACGAACCTTGGGATCCGCCATCTGTCTGGGCTAAAGAGCCTTGCCCCTACGACCCTGATTATAAGGGCAACCCCATTGTGCTAACCCCTTGGACTCCAATGGAAGGCCGCATTAGCGAGCGTGAGGCCGAGCATGTGCGTGCCCTGTGTATGGAAAAAGTAACCAATACCGATAAATGGATTGGCACTGTTTTAGATACCCTTGAAAAAGAAGGGCTTATGGACGAAACCCTAATTATAGTCACCTCTGATCACGGGCAGCCCATGGGGCCAGGCGAACACGGGCACGGCATTATGCGCAAGTGCCGCCCTTGGCCTTATGAAGAGCTAGTGCATATTCCGCTTATTGTTCACATGCCAGGTTGCCAATCCGGCCAGCGGCTTCCGGCTTTTGTACAAAATGCCGATATTATGCCAACTATTTTAGATGCCCTTGGGCTTTTGGGTAGCACCGAAAAACCCGATTCTGGGCACAGCTTCCCAGCTTACGATTGGTCAGATATGCAAGGCGAAAGCTTGCTGCCGCTTATGCGGGGCGAGAAAAAAGAGCTTCGCGATCACGCCATTGCTGGCTACTTTGGTAAAGCTTGGGCAATTTACACTGAAGATTACAGCTTTGTGCATTGGATTGCCAAAGATGTGCAAGATTCTCAAATTCTTAGGGGCGAGCTGAATAACAGCGAAGAAATGTGGAGCTGCACCGTTGGGGCGAAGGTTATTGTGCCAGAAAGCGACGAACTTTATGATCGCAAAAATGACCCCTTTCAGCTAAAGAATATAAGCAAAGAAAAACCAGAAATTGCCGAAGAAATGTTACAGAAACTTAAACTGCGCATGGGCGAGCTGCGATCTTCTTAATGGGCGAGCTGCGATCTTCTTAAAAGTTCTGAATAGTTAGTGAAGGGGGTTGGCGTTCTGCCAAGCTACTTTACAGCCGAGATATGTATGAAAAAGAAAGAATATAAGCCCAATATTCGTATTATTAGTGTGGATCACGCTCGCACTTGCTTTGCTGCGCAAGAGCTGCGTAAGGCTCTAGATGCGGCTGGCTTTAAAGATCTGCAAATTCTTAACTCTTTTTGCCACCTTGAAGCTGGCCGCTGGGGCATTAAATCTGGCACGGTAGCTATAGATGTAGATGGGCAGATTATTTGGTCGGGCACAGAGCTAACGGAAAAATTGGCTAAGATTTTTTGCCAAGGCCTGCCCAAGCATATTCAGCAAAAGAAAGATGAATTTGGCCTGAGCTGATTTTACAACCAAAAATTTCTAAGCCTAGTTCAAGCTAAGGCCGCTGTGTGCTTGGCGCAAGATTTAAAACTTGGACTAATTTTGCAGCAATGTTGCTGGCAGTAAGCGTGGTAGCGCAAGATTTAGATATGTAAATTTGGAGTGCGTTAAAATATGAATTTTTGGTTCACTAAACGTAAAGTTTACCAATATTTAAATATACTCTTTACCAACATTTAAATATATTCTTTACCAACATTTAAATATACATTTTGGGCATATTAAAAAGTGTTGCAATCCCGCTATTTTTGAGTATTTTTCTTGCCAGTGGGCTTTTGCCAGCCTACAATAATTAGCTGAAAATTTTAATAAAAGGCTATAAGTGCTTAACCTGCTGCCCTTTAACACTTTGCACCGGCATATGTTTGGTGAAATATTACGCACTTTTACCTTGAGCGTATCTTTCCTACTGGCTCTTATTTTGCTGGCGCGCGGGGTGCAAATGCGCGAACTGGTAATTGGCCTTAGCCTTAGCCTTGGCGAATTCTTGCTTATTCTCATGTACATGGCACCAACCTTTTTGCTTATGATTGTTCCTTTGGCCTGTATGCTTAGCGTGTTTCTAACCGTTTTGCGCATGTCGGGCGACCGCGAACTAGTGGCTTTGCGTGCCGGCGGGTTACGCATAACCCAACTACTGCCTGCGCCGCTTTGGTTTGCTACAATCTGCTGCATTGGCACACTGGGTATATCGCTTTACGGCATGCCTTGGGGGGCCGATAACTTTCGGGTTACAGTACTGCATTTAGCACGCGAAAAAGCTCAAGTTAACCTGCAACCTGGTATTTTTAATAAAGATATTCATGGCCTAACCATGTTTGCTCGTCAGGTGGACCCAAATACCAAAGAAATGCAGCAGGTTATTGTAGAAGATTCTAGCGCAGGGGCAGGCAATCGCCTTACTATTTTGGCTCCCACTGGGCGCATTAACACCGATTCTAAAAACGGCGAACTGGTTTTCAACTTAAATAACGGGCGCATCTACAAGCTAGACAAGGGCGTTGTAAGCGTACTTAATTTTGACCTATACACTATTAGAATCAGCCTAAAAAAAATATTTAAAAACGTTGACTTAGGGGCGCCAAACCCCAAAGAAATGTCTTTAGATGCTTTGCGCGAAGCAAAAGCGCTTATTGGCAACAACCCAAGCAGCCGTAATGATTTTAGAGTGATTGGCGAAATTCAGCGGCGTTTTTCCTTTCCAGTAGCCAGTATTGTGCTGGCTCTTTTTGCTGTGCCACTGGCTGCTGGCTTTCAAGAAACAAAACGGCAAGTAGGGCTTATGCTGGCGCTAGTGGCCTTCTTGCTATACTATTCTTTATATTCGCTTGGCCTTAGCCTGAGCGAATCAGGCCGTGTGTTACCAGTCATTGCAATTTGGGCACCAAACGTCATTTTTTTGCTTGGTGGAATAATTGGTATTTTTATGGTTTCATGCGAGGGTTCGCTGGAAATAGTAGGACGACTACAACGAGTTTTTATTGGGCGCACAAAAAAAAGCAAGGCCGCAAAATGACCACACTCACTCGCTATTTACTGCGCCGCAACCTATTCTTACTGTTTAGTCTTTTACTAATTAGTGTTGGTATATACATAATTAGCGACTTATTTCAACGTATAGATGCATTTTTAGATACCGGCAGAGGAGCCTACCTTGTAGGTCTGCACTACCTATTTAAGCTTCCATATATTATTTCACTAATCTTACCAGCAGTTTTCTTGCTGGCTATGGTTTTACAATTGCTTTTAATGAGCAAAAACCGCGAAAGCATTGCCTTGCAAGCTGGCGGAATTTCGCCTGCCACCATGCTTCGCTTTGTTATCGTTTACGGTTTGGTTTGGTCATGCATTCAGCTTACTTTTTCTCAAGTTCTTGGTGTACAGGGGGAAAGGTTATCTAATAACGTATGGCAAGAAGGCGTGCGCGGCAGGG
Organism: Halesus radiatus; assembly: GCA_022606495.2. Taxonomy (NCBI): domain Eukaryota; kingdom Metazoa; phylum Arthropoda; class Insecta; order Trichoptera; family Limnephilidae; genus Halesus; species Halesus radiatus. Next base: position 5,684 of record JAHDVE020003456.1, read on the forward strand.
ACCAAAATAGTCGCACTATAAGTGGTATTCGCTTTACTAAAGACAATTACGTTGTTCAGCTTGGCCTGGCTTGGCCGCATTTGGAAAAAGCCGAAAATATTCATGTATATAAGCTTAACGATTCTGGCACCGAAATATTGGCTACCTACAGTGCAGCTTCTGCCGAAAGCGGGCTGAATGGCTGGAAACTTTATAACGTAGAAGTTATAGAGCCACCAACCTTTAGCTATAGCGTGCAGGAAGGTTTAGAGCTGGATATTCGCCAAGATTTAGCAGTTTTTTTAAGTTACGCTTCTTATGCATACGCTTCAGAAATAGAAATTTTTCAGCTTTTTTCAACAATACAACGGCTTGAACAAGCCGGTACAAACGTAGAAGGCTTGCGCACTGAGTTTTACGGGCGTTTTGCCCAAGCTGGTTCAATTCTGGTAATGGGCATACTTGCCCTTGCCATTACTTTGCTTACAGAAAATCTTTATGCTGGCGTATTACTTACACTTATAACAACATTTTTCTTTCATATTACAAGCAGGTTCTTAGTTGCTACAGGCGAAAGCGGCATACTAGCACCGGCTTTGGCTGCCTGGCTTACTAATATTATATTTTTTTGTATTCCATTGCTTTATATTTTATCAAGCTATCTACTCTCAATTATAAGAAAATTTAACAGGACCCGACTTTCATACTCTGCAAATTTACGTTGAAAGTGCAACACAAAAAAAATAGACAAAGAAAAAATTACTGGGTTTCTGCGCTACGGGAACAAAGGCTACAGCCCGTAGGAGTAGCGGCAGCACCGCCTCTTGCGGTTTCGCGCAATTCTGCTGGCATGCGCAAGCCTACTTGGTACATTGCATCTACCATTTCATCAAAAGGTATAATCTCATTTACTCCACTCAAGGCAATTTCAGCACATACCAAAGCATTTGCCACGCCTATAGCATTGCGCTTTTGGCAAGGCGCTTCTACCAAACCTGCAATAGGATCGCACACAAGTCCCAATAAATTAGATAATGCCGAAGATGCGGCATTTAAGCAGTATTCTGGTGTAGCCCCCATTAGCTCTGCTAAAGCAGAGGCAGCCATTGCACTAGCAGAACCCACCTCGGCCTGGCAGCCCCCTTGAGCACCAGCAACGGTAGCGTTACGCATTATAATATACCCAATTGCAGATGTATGAAAAAGTGCTTCCACCATTTGCTTATCAGAAAATCCAAATTCTTCTTGTGTAGCAATAAATACACCCGGAATAACGCCGCAAGAGCCTGCTGTTGGTGCTGCTACAATTAAACCCATTGAGGCGTTAATTTCTAGCATTCCCATAGCGTAGGCTATAGCCCTAGACATAATGCCCCCGCATACTGGTGCAGTATTTTGCCCATGCAAGCTTATTTTTCTTGCTTCGCCGCCAATTAGCCCTCCAATAGATTTAACTGGAGTTTTAATAGAGCTATAGGCAGATTCTTTCATAATACTATAGGCTTGGCACATTTTATCTAGCGCAATTTGGCGGTCTACGCCCAGCACATTTACTTCTCGCCGCAGCATGGCCTCGCCTATGCTAATATTTTCTTGCTCACACAATATAAGCAGCTCTTTTGCTGAACGAAAATCCATGCCAAACTCCTACTCTATTAAAAACAGACTATGCATAAAAAACTAAACACGTGGCAGGCTACTACTGTATTAGGATTGCACTATGAATAAAGCGGTGCTGTTCTAAATCCAATGCCACCGCAGCAGGTATTTCTTCATCGGCATTAATTATTGTGTAAGCATTTGCGCCTTTATCTTTTCTATACAGCTGCATAAAGGCAATATTAATATTGTTTTTGCTAAGCGTTCCGGCAATATAAGCTACCATGCCTGGGGCATCTTGGTGTTTAATAAAAATTGTGCTATATTCGCCTGTTATCTTAATACTTACGCCGTCAATTCCTTGTATTTCTGCTCTACCGCCACCAAGGGAAACACCACGAATCCAAATTGTGTTGCCCTCGGTGTCTGTTATATGAATATCTGCGGTGTTGGGGTGCAAATCCTTTTCATCGTAATTTAGAGCAAAAGAAATGGCTATGCCCGCCTTTTGGGCATGAGCAAAAGAATCGCGTATGCGCGCATCATCGGGTAAAAATCCCAAAATACCTGCCACTAGGGCACGGTCGGTACCGTGGCCTTTGTAGGTGCTAGCAAAAGAGCCGTAAAGCACAAAATGCACAGCCGCAATACCGCAGGGAACCATTTTGTGGGCTAGCAAAGCAATGCGCACAGCCCCCGCAGTGTGTGAGCTGCTTGGCCCAATCATATTAGGCCCAATTACATCAAAAGCACTTAACAGTTTCATAACCTATTGCCCTTATATGGGTTTAATATTTAAAGGAATAGCACTTTTAAAAGCACCTAAAAGTGCTATTCCTATTACCTTATATGGGTTTTACTTCTGGAGGAATTGCACTTTTATAGGTTTGCCCACCCAAGTTTTCTTTATGCTCTGCCTTGGCTGCGGCAATAATTTGTGGGTTTACCAGCAAATCATAAATAGTCATTGCAATAGTTTTGCCCGCAGTTAAAAGCCCCTTATGCGCCAAGCCAGATTTACCAACTGCAACCCATTGCCAAGAATGCGGCGTAGTACCATTTGGTGCGGTAGTAACCGTAATTTGAGCGGTTGGAGCCACCCAGCTGGCATCACTAACATCGGTAGAGCCACTCATAGGTTTTTTAGAATAACATGGGGGTGCAACAAGTGTAACAAGGGGTGCAGAAGCTGCCTCTAAAATACTTTGGCTATCAGCCCCTGCCATAATAACTTTCATTTTGGGCAGCAAGGCGTTTTTCACATCGGGGGAAAGTGCGTCATAAAATTTAGCAGCGTATTCACTTTCTTCTTTCGAAAAAGCCACTGGAGTAACTTTTACTAGATTGTTATATACTATTTCACTTAAGGTTTTGTTGACCATATAATTGGCACATGCCGAATCCCACTTAATTTCTAGCTCAGTTTCTGTCATCATAGCGGCGCCTTTGGCAACCTTTACCACCCGTTCATACAACTCTTGCACCTGACTAAGCTTAGGGGAGCGAATAAAATAATACAGGCAGGCGCTGGGTTGCACAACATTGGCCGATACCCCACCCGCATCTATAAAAGCATAATGAATACGGGCTTCATCAATCATATGCTCGCGTAAAAAATTAACTCCTATATTCATTAGCTCTGCCGCATCTAAAGCACTGCGACCACGTTCTGGCGCAGCCCCTGCATGTGAGGCAGTGCCCTTAAAAGTAAAGTATAGCTGATACGTTGCCAACGAGCTATAATCCCACACGCCAGTTACATCCATGGGGTGCCAAGTAAACAAAGCATCGGCATCGTCAAAATACCCGCTTCTGGCTAAAAAAGCTTTGCCATAGCCGCTTTCTTCTGCTGGGCAACCATACAGGCGTATTGTTCCTTCTATGTGGTTTTGTGCCATGTAATCTTTAATACCTACAGCACCAGCAAGCGCCCCCGCTCCCAACACATTATGCTGGCAACCATGACCGTTGCCGCCTTCTTTAATCGCAACCTTTTGAAAGCCATCACTTTGCTGACTCATATTTGCAAGTGCATCGTATTCTGCCAAAATACCAATAATAGGTTTACCCTGACCATATTCGGCTATAAAGGCATCGTCCATATCGGCTATTCCACGCAATATTCTAAAGCCTTCTTTTTGTAAAACATCGCACAGCAAAGTAGCCGATTTATTTACATTAAAGCGGGTTTCTGCAAATTCCCAAATGCTATCAGAAACATCGCAAAATAATTTTTGCTTTTGATCAATTAAACTATTGATCTGTTCTTTTTCATTCATCTTCATCTTATGTACTCCCTGCTATTTTGCTTGAGTATTTTTATTGGGATTTGTAGTAAGAATAGCTACAATAACTGCAATAATCATTGTAAGCAGCAGCAAATAGCCTTGCAGCATTCCATAACGCGCAGTGGGAATTAGTATGCCTGCCGTAGTGGCAATAATAACTGGAACAATTGCCATTTTAGGGTTTTTGCGTAACTGCGGCAAAAGCATGGTGCCAAGTATAGCAGGCATAACACTAGAGAATGCAGGCTTAAGCACTGGGTTTTCTAAATAATGTATCATAGGCGACAATAAAAACATGCCTACAAAAATAATTAGGGTTGTGGTAATAGAAGACATGCCTATTGCCAATACAGACGCCACCTCGCCCTCGTCGCTGTGGGATTCAACTCCTAAAAGCCGATGACTTGAAATAGCCGCAGGCAGCTTCATATTCATAACATTGCCTGTTACAAATGAAAGATATGTGCCACCAGCCCCCAGAATTGGCGAAAAAGAAATTACCTCGGTAAGCTGAGCGGGAATAAATACAATGCATAGTTGCATGGCCGCAGCACCAACTTTGCTCCAATCTAGCGTTACATTATAAATTAGTGTTGTACCTAATGGCACCATAAGCATAAGGAAGATGGCAATAAGGGTAGATACACGGCCGAAGCGATGTATGGAAGTATAGTAGTCGGTTTGTGGTTTCATTTAATTTTTTCCTCCTTACTTCAAAATTTGGTTATATAAAATTGCCGATGCCATGCCTAATACAAGGCTGATTGGAAAGCTAAATTCAGCCGCCCATTTCATACCTGGTTTTTTAGCTACAGCCTCCATAGCCCATATCAGCACCATGGTAGTAAGCATAACTAGCAAAGGCACAAGCCCCACCAAGCCTGTAGCACTTAGTTTAAAGGGGGCGGCTAGGTAAGTGCCCGCAAACACGCAAACTAAAGAAATAAACATAGCGGTAAAAATAGCGTTAAAGCGTTTTTCTTGCTTGCCTTTAACAACAGTAATGCCTTTTTGAATAAATTTAGCCCCAAATGCCGTATACAAAGGCCCCCAAATAATGCCAATTGTCATAACCCACATGGCACTTACAAATATTTCTAAATTAAAGCCTGTATCTGCTATGCCAAATAGCCCAAAAGCTTTTGCGGTAACATCTGCCGCCATATTTTCATATGCGCCAGAACCTACAACACTAAGACGAAGCCAAGGAAAATACTTGCCAAGCATTGGCATAAGCAAGAGAAGTACAATTAAAATGGGAAGGCTAGGCAGAACAGATACCATTGTACTATTAAGTAATACTTTTTTAAGTACTTTTTTATCCATGCCCAATTCCAGGCCTCTTGCCCAGGCTTTGCGCATAAACATTATTGCCTGAAATAAAACAAACGAAACCACTATTCCGCAAAGAAGGAATACCACCCCTCCGTTTGCTATGTCTAAATAGGCACTCATAAATACTCCTCCTGTTACTATTTTTAGAAAGATATTTCCTACTATTATAGAAATAAGCTAAATTGCTGTACCCTTCAAACCTATTTTGTATATTTTTTATTCTATTTTTTGACTAATTACATATTTATTATACATGACACTAAAAAAATGACGGTCATCTTTCGACAACCGCCATAAAGCGACACAACCTATAACGCAAAATTACATTTTTTGAATTATATATAAAACAATGCCATTAAAGGTAAGCTCTGTATGAAATGTATAGCTATCCTTTATATTTTCTTCATAAATAAAAAGATCGGGGTGAATAGAGTTTTGAACATGATGCATAACATCTGGGTCAGAAAAATCTGGCAGACCCACCACCGACCAACGGCTAAATGCACCTGCGCTCCCTTTATCATAAATAAAACGTTTAATGCGGTAACGGCCTTTAGCTAAGCCTTGAATAGTAACCGGAATCACTTTAATTTCGTGCTCAATAAAATATTGGTCTACAGAATAAAGAGGGTCAATATAGTGAGGTTGAAAAACCACCATGGCATAGCTGCTGCCTCCATCATAGGTTAACGCTACATTTTCACCGTGAAATAGTAACTTATTATGCATTCTATTCCATGCTTCCAGCACAAAATATAAAGGCCTTTTGGTAGCCTGCATAAGGAATACACTTAAAATACCAAAATCTAGCGACGCTGAAAAATCTGGCAATAACCTTGTATTTAAGTTAAATCCAATACCTGCAATGCTATCGTGTAGCTGTAAAATACTGTGAATAATTAAGGCGGATCTAAAAAACGCTCCTGCCTCGGCCTGGTTTCTGCCCGCTAGCGTGTTCCAATGAGTGAGATAAAGGGGAATTCCACTTAGCCCCCACTGATTTAACAGGTTTTCAATTTTTTGCACCTTGCGCCTATGAAAATTTTGCCAATGTAAATCATTGGAATTATTGTCTTGAGCAAATACATGCATGGGGTAACTTTTAAAACCAGCAAACGCTATGCTGGCTTTAGACTCTATTACAGTCTTTAGTTCTGCAAAAAATAACGAATCTGCCTCTTCTAGCGCCCAATCTGGCAAATTAATTCCTAGCTGGCAGTTCATTTTTTTACCCACAAGCAAGCGCTCTACCTGCAAGTAAAATTCTGCAAATTGGGGCAAATCTTCAATATCGGTGCAATTAAGTTCAAAACAACAGGTATTAGTGTATTCGGCTGAAAAGCTATTTTTAAAAACGTCTAAAAAAATAGAAAGCCGGTTTAAATAGGTGCTTATTCCATCAACTTCCACGCTTATAATACGGGAAAGATCAAGCCGAATTATTAGTGCCAACCCTAAATGGCAAAGCTCATGAATGCATTGGCAAAATGGGTAATGTATATATTGCAGCCTATCAGAGCCCAATTTTATGTAATCAAGGTCAAATTCTTCTAAGTAAAGCATCTGAAACTGTAAGTCGCTTTGCAAAATGCGAATTTGTTGCATGCATTCGCTTTGCATAAGTGTTTCTAGACGCTCAATGCTTACAATTTTTAAAGGTTTTTGCAGTCTCTTTGGGGCGCATTGCTCAATCTTAATAACAACTTCATCAAAAGATGTAACTATAGAACTTTGCAAATCGTGGTTTTGCATATACCTAATAAGCGAAATCATATCATCGTGCAGTTGCTCTTCTATTGGGGCTGCCTCGGTAGCTACAAACTCAACTTTTGCAAGTGCAGAATTGCTTTTGCGATATTCACCTGGTGAGATGTTATACATTTCTGAAAAAGCCGCAGAAAAAGATTTAGCATTAGGAAAGCCGTTATTCATGGCTATTTTTAATATTGATGCATCTGTATGCAATAAATCTGACACCGCATGTTCTAAGCGTATTTGTTTAATATACCCTAAAAAGCTAAGCCCCGTTTTTCTTTTAAAATATTTTGAAAAATACTGGGGTGACATATACAATAGCTTGGCAGCATCGCTTAAACATAAATTAGAAAAATAATTTTGAGTAATATACTCAAGTGCCTTATTTATGGAAATATCTGTACTAGTACTATTTGGTAAACATTCAGCCGTTTGCCTAGGCGAAAAATATCTAATTAATATAAGCAAGAAGTGTAACAGCATGGCATTAAATTCCAACTGATACCCCTCTTGCTTTTTAAAACAAATAAGAAACATGCGTGTTACAATACGTTTTAAATCAAAAAATCGCTCTGCATTTTGCTCCAACTTAGTATTGCATTGAAATTTATACTTGCCAGCATCTTTGCATTCTGTTTCAAAAAATTTTTGATCAATACGCAAAAGCAACACAAGGTTAGTTTCTTGCGAAAAATAGCTATGAATATCTTTAGGGTTAACCACCACTAGATCATCAATATTCATATCGTAGCGTTTTCCATTAATCTCAACTGTAAGGCTACCCTTTAGCACCAAAATGCATTCCAAAGCATTATGAGTATGCGGAGCTATATTTTGAATATGGCTAAGGTTAATATCTACAAAACCGTTGTTCATATAATACTCCTATAATTGCAAGTGCAATTCACACTTAAAAAGCTTATAGCCGTGTTGCACAAAATATATTTTACTGCCCCCGATAAATGTGAAAATTATCTTTAGCAGCCTTCATAAGCGCTAGAAGCGTTTTGCCCAAAACCATGCGGGTATGTTCATCTAAGTTAATTAAAGCTTTTACCGAGGCAATGCCATGCTCATGCCATTTCTTTGAGCTAAGCTCTTTAAAATCAAATGAATTTGTTGCGTTTATAATACGGTATAACCCATCAACAAAAGCCGCGCGCTGTTCTATATTCATGTCGCCCAGCCATTTTTTTAGGGTGCGATCAATAAACAAACTACCGTTGGTTACAGTATCTAGCAGCACTAGCCGGTTGCCCATAACTTCCCACGAATATAAATCGTGCTGCATGGGAGCGTTTTGCAGACTTTGCACTATGCTATATTTTCCTTCATGTTCTAGCATCATTCCCACTATAGAAGACTGTGGAATAACAGTAAAAATTTTGTTGCCAATGCGCTCAAAACCGGGGTTTGCAAGTGTTTCGGCATGAAAACCGGGGCCATCAAAATTATAGATACGCTTAATGCGCTTTTGTATTTTGGGCGAGCAAAAAGCCGAAGCATAAACAGCTAAGTTGCCGCCCTTGGAATGCCCGCCCACTAGCAGATCATCGTTATGTAAAAGCCCAGAAAACTGCGGAACAATCTTTTCCATATAACTAACTGCTTCAAGCTGAGACGGAACCTGCTGCATGAAGGTCATATTAAAGTCTTCTTTCCAACCAATCAGGCTTGCATCGGTGCCGCGGTAAGAAATAAAATGCTCACGGTTACCCATGCTTATTACCAAGGCCGAAAACTGTTTTTCCGCCTTTACATCTATTTGGTTTATAAAACCAGAAAGCTGCATAGAACAAAAGCGCTTGCAGGCGGCAGCAGCGGGCAGCAGTTTTTTGTCGTCCTGCATCATATAATCGCGGCTGTCGCCCGCCCTTATTAGCACGGCAGCGGCATCGGCAATACTTATGCCCTCTTTCAAGTCTTCTGGCACAATTCCGTCAAAAGGAAGGTAAGAAATGCGCGACATAATTAAGTAATCTACTTCGTTAAGAGCATCTTGCTCAAAGCTAAGGTCACCGCGCCACTTCATATAGTCATAAATATTAGGCATTTATGCTCCACAATTTGTAATATTGGTAGCACTTTACAGGGGAGAGCTATATTTAACAAGGTCACAGTTAAAGGGGTAAATAGCAGATTAACCCGCCAAGGGCTTTGCCCCTTGCACTGCAATTATTTATGCTAAACCTAACCAGCTTACTGTTTATACTTCCAAAACAGCTATTAGTTACATTTGTAGCTACAATTTTAGCTAAATTTACACATAATCATTTGCCCCCCATTTTTATTGTAAAATGCGGGGGCGCTTGACAGGGCTGCCGTATGGGGCTATTTGCAACAGACCAAAATACGCGTTCGTAGCTCAGTTGGATAGAGCGCTGCCCTCCGGAGGCAGAGGTCGCAGGTTCGATTCCTGCCGAGCGCACCACTTGAATAAATAAAGGCTGAAGCAACTGCTTTGGTCTTTTTTATGGTCATTTTTTACAAAAATTTTAACATTAGTTTTATCTTTAAGAAAATTACTTGTTAAGCTTGCCAAAAAAAGCTCAAAAGTTCATTATTTAGCTGTTTTCAAACAAAAGACTAAAAACGCTACAGCTTGCGGCAATAAAATTCCGCATTCTTAAATAAATTTTGACTAAAAGATTAAGAAAATATCTTAGAGGACACTTGCAATGTACACTCCCTTTAAGTTCAGGCCAAAACTTTTTGACTGCCTGACTGGTTACACTATAAAAAATTTTGGCTCCGATGTCTCAGCTGGGGTTACAGTTGGGGTTATAGCCTTGCCCATGGCTATGGCTTTTGCCATAGGATCTGGCATGAAGCCAGAAGCAGGGATTATTACAGCCATTGTTGC